>JBAHVQ010162947.1:0-21189 GCA_036872915.1 Nanipora kamurai | reverse complement strand
ATTTTCCCATAGCTTTACACTTGCTTAGATGTCCAGCATAATAGTTGTCACCACAGTTATAACATAGTCTCTTACTCTGGTTTTGTTGTTCACGTGAATTTTCTTGCCCTGTATTCTTTTGATCTCTTGCAGTATACTGGTTTTCCTGCTTTTCTTGATGTCTGTATATAGCATTAATATTACTCAAGGAGGGAGCTAAATGACCAAGGTCTTCTTCTAATGTTTTGACAGCTTTATCTGTTATTTCAAGTGATCTCGCATATTTCAATATGTCTGCTAATGACAAATCATCCTGGATAGCTTTCCTTCTCACTCTTGACGATGAACATCCTTCGACCAACTGGATTTTAATCTCGGTTTCGCTGTTAGAGAATTCACAAATGATCGCTTGTTGTCGAAGCCTAGTACAATATTGATCAATTGTTTCATCCGCGATTTGTTTTAACTGGCGGAATTTATGAACTTCGAAAAGAATATTCTTCTTCGGTGAAAAATATTCATTTAACTTTTCGACGGCTTTCTTGTAATCTTTCTCCTCCCCAACATCTGAGAGTGTTGCAAAAATCTTGTCCACTTCATTTCCTGCTGCATACAAGAGTAAAGCACGCTTTCGAGTGTCATCTTTTATATCCATAGCAACCAAAAACCGCTCGTACCGTCTTAACCATTCCTTCCAACGTAAAGATAAAGTGGTTGGATCGGAATAAGGATCAAAAGTTCCCAAACTTGACAAATCTAAAACAGTCGCCATATTGAATTGCCAGTTAAATCGATTTCGATTTTCAGCTTCGATAAAAATATCCACCCGTGGAGCTTTCTCTGTTACCCGTTGCCAAAATTCTCGTTATAAAATTTTGTTCCGTTTTCTTTTTCTCTCTCGTCGCCAATATAATGTTCTATAACTCAACTTTTATTCCAATATAACATTCCCGACAATAACACACTAAACCACATTAGCCCGCCATCTTGATTTCCCCCCCAGTCCCCTGTCTCTCACCCGTACATCACAATTCCTACACTCGAAAATTTCTATAACCACTTATAAGATAAAAAGGTAGTCCAACTTGAGGGATTGGAAGGTACTTTGATAGTTATTTGATAGCGGTTTTAAATATTAATATTGCCTCCCTTCTTTTGTCAAGTATTACAAGTTAGTTAGCAAGCGGGTCTCGGGGTATTAAACTCTGAGTAAAAGTGCACAAGACAATCGCCTGACCTGAATATTTGATGAAAAGAATGTGTATTGAATATAGAAAGCGAAACCAAGAACGAGTTAATTTTCTCAAGGATAGTTGAAATCGGAATGTCGCCAACCATTCGCAAACTGACAGATGCAGCCGGTTCTTTTTCATGAATATTTTGCAATGGTTTGTAACCTTTATATTAAAGAACGAATGAACAATATGGAAATGTTATTGTGATTAGCTTGGAAGTAACAAAAATTGGTCACTTCAAGGTAAAACTTGGAATTTGAATATATACGGCCAATTAACTGATCCAGAATTGCGTTATAACAAGTTTTACATATCCATTCGGTGAATTAACTCCATGTCTGTGAGTTTAATGTCGGACATAGACTGTCTGAAAATATACTCGTCCAAATTATTTGGGCGTCCACGTACTGGCTGGACGTGCTAAAATTTCTCTCAGCCTATTTAAACACAGGTTACTACACATTCAATTTATAATTAAACTAGTCGCAAAACTGCCTTAACTCGGGCTTCCCTTTGGTTGTTGCTTGCATGAGTACATAAAGAATGTTGACTATAAAAATTTTAATTTTAAAAAGCACTGTGACGTGATTGAAGTTAATAGCAAACAATAAAAAAACAAGGAGAATTCAGCGTGAGAGATATGAAACGCACGGTCATAATGACGTAATAAACGTGAAGTACGCATGCGTGCTTTTTGTGACTGAAGACAAATAACAAAGGGGAATTTTCAACTCGGGTATTCTTTCGGAAGCCCGAGTAAAAATGACAGTTGCTTTAGTGACTAGTTCAAGCATAAGATTAATAATATACTTAACCACTAGGAAATCGTACAAATTTAACTCAAGTGATCTTTCTCACGTATCTTCATAAAGTGATTATCTGCCTAACCGACACTAAACTTACACTCTTTCAACAGTAAATCGTGTACAAACAACTATTTTTTAAGTTAAGACGAGCCAACGCGCACAGCGGATAACAAGTAGTGAACAAGAGCGAGATGGCATCCGGGTTTTTTTTGCAGTTCTCCACATGAAAACAAGACATCAGCCGTGTCTCTGTATTCTCTGAGAAAATGAGGGATAATTTCCTAGTTTACGTTCGTAAATTCGAGAACCCTAACCCTAACCCTCGTTTGAACTGTAACTTTACTTCAACTAAAATTCTTTCGTAAATTCAAAAAGTGTCCCAAAGATTTAGAATTTTATTTAAAGTAAAGTTACAGTTCAAACGAGGGTTAGGGTTAGGGTTAGGATTCTCGAATTTACGAACGTAAACTAGGAAATTAGCAAATGAGGTCATTTTAGTGAATAGAGACCTAGATTACATTTCTAGAATTCGGAAATGTCCAGGTTATTTTATAATATCAATATAGAAAATAGCTGTCGTGACTCCACCCTGTCATAGTAACTTGAATGACGTCATTTAAACCGGAAAAATTTCTGAGAACACTTGGGTACGCTTCGTATAACCACCGGCTTATTTTCCGGCTAAAATGACATAATTTGAATTTTCAATAACTTCAGTGACGTAATTTGCCTATCCATTTTAAACTAAATAGTTCATAAGGAAAACATAAAGACCACAACATAACGGCGTTTGCAATTGTGCACTTAATTAGCTTAAAATTTCGACGACTTTTAGACCCGAGTTTTTCCTTAATCCTTTGTTTAGAACAACTAGATACAGGTGTAAAATTAATACTTCAGATCTTAATTACATTGCGGCGAGCTGGCCCGGCGACTGGGCGGACTCGTCTCACGAAAATTTTATTGTGGCCGTAAAAAATAACTGTGGCAGTTAACTGTGTGCTTTTCCTGCAGCCAAACGAAACGAATCTTGCATTTCAATTTCTTTTGGTTAAAACCGGGTAAGGTCTTTATTCAACAAGTCAGCTTAGTACACAAACCAATCCACCACCCATGCAATATCAGGGCCTGTTAAACTCAAGCACGGACGTCCAAGTTTCGTAGGCAAAAAAAATGTTAAATATGGTTTCTTTATTTTGACTTTTGAGTAGCCGTATCGCACACTCGAAAGTCATCTTTGACCGGAATTCCAAACTCTACGAAAGTGGTCCCAAAAACTCTGGTACCGCGGTCTTTTCTTAACACACCTTGAATCAGATAAAACAATCCTTCTACCGTAGGTACACATCATAGAACAAAATCACAGCACAGAAACACTCAAAGGCAACTTTCCACTTGTTGAAATAAAATTTCAGAGGATCGAAATAATAGTTAACTAGGTTTCTTCCCATCACTAATTTAAACAGCACTAGGGTTGTCAATATCCTGCAGTATAGCAACACACATGCTAAAAGTTGGTGGCTGAATTCGTTATGATGCCCTTCTTTCAGTTTCATGCTAAATTGATTGACTACCTAACTGAATTTAAGATTTACTTATTTATCAGTCTTCTTGAAATACACAGTTCGATTGGTGTCCGATAATTATCACATTAAATGATTGAATTACACTTTTCACTAGAGTTATTATCCAGTTGATACGAAGATAGTGAGGTAGGTAAGTTGTCAAGTAGGCTTGCCGAGAGAGAAGACGGGTAGATAAGTAGGTAGTACATGAAAATAGGTAAGTAAGGCTGGTAGGTGGGAAGGTGGGTAGACAGATAGTTTGGCATGAAAATAGGCAGTCTGTCTGACCAGTAAGTAAGTACGCTAGACGTCAGTAAGTACGTTTGTTTGAAGACAACCTGGTAGGAAACCACGTCGACAGCCAAGCGAGCGCTGGATAATAGATAGGAGCGCAGGGATGAGGACAGAATAGCAGGCCGACGTGCAAAAATGTACACTGAATATTGCGGGAAGGTTGTTCCACCAAGCGCCTGTAAATGCACGATAAATGGAAGTAAGGCCAAAGTTAAGCAAATCATGTCTATTGTAGGAAAGAATTGATATCACAAGCAGTTTTCTAAAACAGTTTATTCTCATTGGATAACATAGAATAAGGGAGGACAGCAATTTCAATTTGTCATATAGATCGTAGTTCGTGCAGTGTATTTCTATTTACAATTTATTCTCAATGAAATGAACATTTCAAGGCTACATTATCTGTCTGTGTAAATTTTGAGCGCTTTTTCCTTTGGTTTATATGAGGATCGGTTGGTATTAGCTCCCGATCTAAAACAAAAAAGTGGAAAAAACGTCTGAGATCTGCTTGCAAGGGTCTATCAACGGACGCAGCCAGCACTAGAATAATCTACCTCCCAGTAATAAAAATAACGCAACTAATACAATAAACATGATGCATACTGAATACAAACATCACAAGTTTTCTTTACGTGTTTTTTCTATCTTTCGATAACGGAAAAATGGTGGGCAGGCAGTCTTGTATAAATTACTCAACTTTTTTATAATTAATTACAACCGCAATTACTTTTTCAAAATTATTTCGGCAGCCGCTCGACAGTAAAAGTGATTGATTACTTCAACAAAATTAAATAATTATTCTTTAAATGTTCAGAATCCGTTATATCCGATGTCAGGAACAAAAGAATAATTGAATGAACAAAGCAAAAACAAAAAGGGAACAAAGTACAAAAGAAAAAATAAAACTTAAGCGTTGAAAAAAGTGATTACAATTACTTCTAAAACTCAATAATTCATGAGGAAAACACGAAGGAAAATCATAACCGTAAGAGATCTACATATTTAATATAGATCTCGCTCACTTTTCTCGTCAAATTATTGCCGTTCAGAAAACTTTAATTGCCAAACATTCGTCGCACTTTTTTGCGTGTAAAGTGGTCCGCTGTAAAAGTCATCTAAAAAATTCGTAGATCGTGCTTCATCGGAACAATAATACCCTCGGCTGTCGCCTCGTGTTTTATATCCGATAAGCACTTCTACTCGGCTTTTAAATATTACTGATCATAATTTCCTTTTTCTTTCAGAATAAAAGAAAGAAAAAAAGAAAAATGTCATTTTAATACCTCAGACATGTTACAGGGAAGAGATTTGGAACTTCGTCATAGGGACGTTTAGACATCAACAACGGACTACAATCGTGGTTGAAAAATTTAGCAAGTCATTTAGGAGCTTGAAGTGCCTATCACCCCAAAATAATATTCGCTTTGATTGAAATTAAACCTAAAATTATAAAGAATGCAGTGGATTGTTTAGTGATCTCAATTTTTGTAATATTAAGTTAAGATTCGTGATGACGTCAACCGAGTCAAGAAGAACTATGGCAAGTCATTACTTCGTGGATATCATAAAAATTATCCACTCTAATCTCTCGAACCTCTGCATGTATATATAGGCCACCAAGTTTAAGGTAGTTTGTTATTTAGTTGCTATAGCAACACATCGAACCAGCAACCTTCTGATGACCGGTGAGACGCTCTAACCATTGAGCTACCATGACTCAGATGGCGAGCTACGCTGCAGGTTCGTCATATGTACTGCCTAAGCGGAAGTCACGATATGATAATAATGATCGAATATGCGGGTTCGATTCCCGTCTAGGGCTCAGAAATCGTTTTTCTGAGTAAACGAGCTTGACGAACATCCTCTAGTTGTTCCAAAACAAATCTTATTTTGGTGTGATAAGCACTTTAAGCAAGCACAACGAAAACGACAAGTACGAAACAAAGAGAGTGAATAATTTTTAGTCCCAAGAGAAATCCAAACGCCGTCCTCGTTCCGCATACAAAGTAAACCTAAGCATTCTCGTGTGTTCATGACGATGCTACCTCGTGGAATTCGGTTAAAGCTGCTAGTTGAGTAGGACGTGGAACCAATGAATAGAATCCCTTTAAATTCTTATTAGCTTTGATCCAGTAGTTTTGTGAGTTATTCACTCGATCGCATGCTTCAGGATGAGAAAAATTGCAGGAAAACTCGCCCGTGTTAGCGGCCCTTTAAGTTCCCTAGTAGCAGGTGACGCGCTTGTTATGGATAAATCTTTCATAAATAGGGAGGTCTATCTCTCTTCCGAAGATGAGTTGCTAAAGCAACGTTTCTTGTGAGACAAAGGTTTGGTTTTCAAGATATTGTAGCCAGCAAGTGGTTGAGAAGTTTTAATATCTTTTTGAGGAGATGGTTGATCGGAAACATTTCAGTCGAAAAAACGGAATGTCCTCTCTCTTTCTTTCTTTAGTTCTTTTTATCATCCTTTTTTCTCTTTCCCTCCTTCTCCCTCTTCTCTTAATTTTGTTAATCTTGTTTTCATTGCTATTGCCAAAATTTTCAGGGGGGTTTAAACCCTTAACTCATTCCCTGCCATGGATCTCCCTTTGACGAGTAAAATCGTAAAATATTAAAAGTCCTCCGTGGTAGGGAAAGGGTTAAGGCTGCCTGGTAATCCCTCGGCGATCCCGTTGTCTCTAACACGCTAAAATACTTTTTCCGTGATTCAAACAAAGTATCACCGGCGTTAACGTTTTAATCTGCTTAATTTTAGGAAGAGTTCTTTCTAAAAAACGTTAAAAAACGTCTCACACTTGAAGTCATGGTATTATCTCCATTAATTTCTTAACTACGTTCGGCAAAGATAGTATTGACCTCATTCACATTCCCCGTGGCAAAGTTCGTTTCGGAGCTTCTTTGAATAAAAACAAAGGTTTTCCAATTCATCGGAGCATAGGAAATGGGGGGATCAACTGGAAATTTGTTTTTTCATGCTAAGAACTCCTCAAAAGGAACTGTATTGTAGAAGATGTGAAAGTGGTCAATGGTTAAAACATGTCGTGAAAATAATTTTCTTCGGATTTCGTAACTTCTTACAGTGTGCAAAAGACGATCAACGAACGTTCGTCAAGTTCGTTTCCTCAGAAAAACGATTTCTGAGCCCTAGACGGGAATGGAACCCGCAACCTTTGGATGACCGGTGACACGATCTAACCATTGAGCTACCAAGACTCAGATGGCGAACTAAAGTGCCGGTCATCAGAAGGTTGCGGGTTTGATTCCCACCTAGGGCTCAGAAATCGTTTTTCTGAGAGAACGAGCTTGATGAACGTCCGTGGGTCATCTGATATTTACCAAGCTCCCACATGAACAGACTTTGCGTTCAGCAATTAACAGTGTGCACAAGAACATTACAAGTTACTGTTAGGATATATGTGTATTCGCCGACTGAAAACACCAACATTTTTACAACCACTTTACTTAAGCGCTTAAATTTAACTAGGATTTAACCAAGAGAATGATCATTAAGTCTTTACCGGCCGAGAGGAGTAATATCTGAGCGTTTGACAATGGTCAGAGTGAAATAATTTGGTGTCAGCTAGACTAAAGTAATGAACACATAATATTTATACTTGGCAGAGGAAATTTTCGAGCATTAGAGTGATGTGTTTTAAGAACCAACCGGGACCAGTTGCAAAAAATTGCGGGGACGAGTGACCACTGGACTGATTCTCCCTAGTCTGCGAGCAGGTTCTCCTTGGAGATTGAGGGCACGGGGATGGGGAAAGGAGAGGCTGCAAGGAAGAAAGCTGTGTGTTTTGCATTCCACCCACCGAGACATCACATTGGCAATGTCAAAACAGGAACGAACAGCAACGGACTAAAGTGTAAATATAGACATGTTGGAAATATTGCGGAGTTTTCGCAGAGTGGATGGCTTACTCCCGAAAAAACGAGCAAACCAACCTAAAAATAAATAATTTTTGTCGGATTGGCAAGTGTTCTGTTAATATTGAATATCAAACAGGGAAAGCTGGTAGAATTCCGGCAGAAATTTTATTCAAAGCTTCAAATCGAGAGGGAAGCCGTGGTTCCGTGTTGTCGATGACGGGCGATGCTGTTGGCATTTCACTACAAAAATCTCCTTGTTTGTCAGAACGCATGTGCAGTGATTGTACCAGTAAGATACGGAATTTGTTTGAGCGATTTAATTTTGTCAAGAATTCCAGCAAAAGAGACGGTGTTATGGGACCGTCTCTTTCCATCAACCTTCTCTGTTAGAGAAGGTTAATGGTAACAGTCCGATTCGATACAAACACACACAAGTTACCTTCTTCAGTGCAATTGTCGATCGTAGTTGAATCTTACCATTCATTGCCATGACTTTTTACCGTACCCAGTCGTCGTAATAGCCAAGACGTCTTTTTTCTCAAGTAACGAGTTTATACCTTGCTCTTGCTCAGTTTTTATTTTGAAAAGGTGGTCTGAATCAGCTGAAAGCTGATCTAGAGCGTCAGAAACAAATGTCAAATTCGACACCATTGTGATAGGGACGCTTCCCTGACTGTCTTTTACTTCCGTATTTCGTTAAAAGTCAGAATTTGTTATGTTCAACCAACGAGAACGCTGCGTTGGTGGACGAACGTGTAGAATTCAAAACACACAGCCTTCTTTGCAGGCTGTCCTTTCCCCATCGCAGCGCCCCAAATCTCTAAGGAGAGCATGCTTGCAGGCTAGAGTGACCCCCGCACATCTGAAAGTCAGTTATTGGTGACTCAGGGGCATGAATCCTCCATTTTTCATGTGACCTTCCTCAGGGATGAATGACCCATGTAGCCAACCAGGTTAGGGTTAGGATAAGGGTTTGGGTTAGGATTAAGGTTTGGGTTAGGGTTAGGATTAGTTTTAGGATTACATTTAAGATTAAGGTTAAAATAAAGATTTTGATTTCGGCGAAGGGAAGTTTGAGTTTCCTCTGTGGGTCACTCTGTGACACCGGTTGGGAGTCGAATCCGCGACCCTATGAATCTATTGCAGTGCTTTGCCAGTGGGGCTTATGCGAGATTACGTAACACTTTTGTTATCACCACCAAGCCTCGCTTCTGCGTTAGAGAAAATGTAACGAAAAAGCGACGCTTGGTGGTGACAACAAAAGCGAAACGTAAACTCGCATAAGCCTCATTAAATTCTGACACTAGAAAATTTCCTTTACCAAATATAAGTAGCACGTCATATTACTGAGTGTAAAGTACAAAATATAAATATCATGTCATATTACTGAGTGTAAAGTACAAAATATAAATATCAGGTCATATTACTGAGTGTAAAGTACAAAATATAAATATCAGGTCATATTACTGAATGAAAAGTACAAAATATAAATATCATGTCATATTACTGAGTGTAAAGTACAAAATATAAATATCATGTCATATTACTGACTGTAAAGTACAAAATATAAATATCATGTCATATTACTGAGTGTAAAGTACAAAATATAAATATCATGTCATATTACTGAGTGAAAAATGCCTTATATTCTTAAAATAATTAAAGGTTGGGAAACTGTCGGAAATTCAAACTAGAAAAACTGACGTCACGAGTTAATTGAACTCTTTCCGAGATTTGACGTCTCCTCTTCAAAAACAAAACTGTCTGGTGTTTATCAGAGTAAAATAATCAGACATTAGCCAAAGTCCAGCTCGGCTGGGAAAGAATCAAGTCTTGATACAAACTTTAAAAAAACCAAGCCCTGGTGACAGCGAGACTGATATTCAGTATTTGACGAGTCTTATTTTTTTGTCCTTAAAACACTTCTGTGTCGCAATGTCAATCAAACTACTACCAGGACAGTGACGTAACTTTGGAATGGTGAACTATAACTACATCCAGCAAAGCACTAAATACACCGTAAATGTTACGCAATTCTTATGAGAAAGTGGAATTAACGCTCCAATACAAAAGTTGCATTGATGAAGAAGTTAATCTACAAATTCAAGAATGAGAATCAAAAATCCCTTTCATGACATGAACGTAAACGGCAAAATACAAGTATCTTTAACACAAACCTGGCATTTTCAGTCTTTTTTATTTCGTTTCGTTTTTCTTTGCACAGTTCCATTAGAGGTTCGGTTTTATCCCTGCAAGGTAACAGCATATAATTACGTCGGTCTAAATTTTACAGATAGAACTATGCCCATCCGATTAGTCACCTAATATCTAAATTGAAAAACAAGCATAGTATGAATTTGCTTCAGATATGTTTAGCTTCAATTAAAAATCTGAAACTTGAAAACTCATCTTGCCCCTTTGAATCTCAAATGAAACAATATATCGCATGATGTTAATGCATGGTTTAATTAACCGAGAATTCTACTAATAAAGTGGCGTACAATTGACGGATCTTCACGTGACATATTAAACGATTAAAGAACTTCTTAATTCTCGCTATCCTTAACTCGACTCTTGTAAGAAAGCGTTTGTTTGCTGCAATATCAGTATTAAATGCAGATATATTGATAAACTTATATAATCTAGTTGATGGGACGACAAAATCCCATTGACAGAAGAAATGGAGAGAAAGGAAATAGAAATATAAAAAAGGAAATAATGGAGAAGAAAGGATGACAACGACAATCGGAAAAGGAAGAGAACATGAGGATAAAAAGGGAAGGAAAGTACCGAAAAAGGAGTGGAAGGGGAATATGTCCGTATGAAGTTTTATAATCCCTATTGCCATCACGTTTCTAATTATGCTCCATTCTTTAAAACGTCGAGTCAATTCATCGCTCGACCCAGTTTTCTTTTCGTGGTCAGTGGTTTGCACGCGTGCCCCTCACGTAGGGAGCGAAAGGGGGTTTCCCGTCAGCGCGAACTCCCCACCCAAATAATGTATCTGTCAAATTCAAGGCTGCTCATCTTCCCCCGGGCCAACCCCGTACATTTGACAAGTTTTCAAAAAATGGTGCTAATTCTCCGCGGTGGTGATAAAAAGCAGGTGAAAATGGCTCGTGGGGGGCACAAATGTGTAGCAAGATCCCCACCCCGGGAGAAACTGTACTTTATCTCCTGCTAAAAGATTTACTTTATAAAAATCAGCATTTGTATTTTCGGTATAAGATGACTGATAATACAAATACAAACACATTAGAACACAACGTAAACACACCAGTTTCCTGTAATATTATAGTGTACTGTACAACGATGACAATGAAATCAAATGCTCTTTTATGCAAGGCTCAAAGGAGTAATTTTAAAAACTGAAAAAAAGGACTGTAGAATACAATTTGGGTTTGAACCATACATGCCACCTTTTTTCAGTTCAGTAAATTGGTGATAATTGCTTTTTGGTACTAACGAAATAGCGTAAAGAGCCTGGATACGTGGATGAGCAGAGGTCAGGTTAATATCTAATGCGCCACCCCCGGGCAAACATTTGCTTGCAAAATGCTCAACGGTGTCCCGAGGGATGAGCACACATCGATTTGACCACTGACCTCTATATAACTGGACTGCGGATGAACCTCTGGAAAATGTCCTCAAATGTCCGCCATCTTGGTACGTCATAAGCCCTCCTCAACCAATCACATGTAAGATGTACTTCATGAGACGGAAAAGAGGCACGGAACAAAACTCGAGAGAAAAGCGAGTTTAGGGAGTTGACAGCGTTTTGAAAGGTAAAAAATATTTGTCGGTAAATCGAAAATTCGACTAAGTTCGGATATCTTTTACAAGTTTCCCATCGGAAGATAATTCTGAATGTTTTTATGTGATATCACTCGTCGGATGACTCACCAAGATGGCGCCGGTCAACTGCGGACACTTTCGACAGCACAAAAGTATCCGAGACCAGCAGTCCAGTTATATAGAGGTCAGTGGATTTGACTGATGGATAAGCCCCAGGCCTATTCGCTAGAAATGTCAAATTAATTCTTATCCACGAGGAAGTGCAGACCTTTGATTTTATTCCACCACCAAATTATCCTCAGGGTAACATTAGCTTAGTTGGCAGGACCTTTCGTGCACTTAAATGAGATTCTGCAGACTACTATCACAATGGGAATGCTCTTTTCAGTTATTTCGCTAATTCAACCCAACTGAACTGATAGGACAGCGGTGCGGTATCCTGAAGTTGCGGGTCAAATCCCGCTCTAGGTAACTCAATCTCTAGAGGAGGGCCGTAGCGAGCTAGGTGTGCTTCAAGATTGTAAGTGCTTCAAGACTGGTACTTATTTTTGGTTTTTCGTACTTCAAGAATGACTTCATAGTTTTCAAGTCAATGGACAAGTATCCCTTGCATTCATTATTTCCCTTAACGTTAATAAAAGTTAAAAAGTCAACCATGTATCAACTCAGATTACTTTGTTTATAAATGCGGTTGCCCTATTATCGACTCCGGGGGTAAAACTTGGAATGATAGTGATGGTCTTTGTAATTTCGCTTCAGTAACATGCGAAGGTCACTTAATAACGAAATAGTTTGACCGACGAAAGTGCTATTCGATTATTACGTCTATATACTCTAAATTTGAAAAAATAACAGATAAACAGTTTGTCGATCTCTCCTAGCATTGATTTACTTTGTATTTTGAGCTATGAAGATCAGAGAAAAGGAATTGTGATAAAAATTATGCCTATTGAAAGAAGTGCTCCGGAAAAAAAGTCCCTTGGCAAGATGACAAGGCCGAAGCTTCGAAATTCATCAGATGTTAAAAGGTCGCAAATCATTCCGGTTTCTGGATGTCTAAAAATAAATACTAATCTAATTTTATGTAAGTCGTTCAAGAAAACATGTTGGATTTGCTTTACGGACGATAGAATAATTTCCGTGCATTCACAGACCTTAATCGCCATGAAACGTCGCGTCTGTATTTAGGTACAGTCTCCTGCGAGCTTTGTCGCGTGCATGGAGACTCAACATGACAACTCTGGCAACAAGTTGACTTATTCAAGTTTCTTTGGCAAAGAGCAACGCATATGTGGAGCTCGGTTATTCGACGACAAGATCTCCCGGGGGATGTCCGACTTCTATACAAATGCGAAAGGAACATTTGATAACCAAAGACAATAATATTGGGATTTTTGCCAAGTAAACACGTTAGGGAGTGTTTGGTCGGTAATTTGCCAGACTTTACTCTACTCATGACGTGAATTTTCTCCGGTTTTTCGTAATCTACAATGTAGTAAAGAAGCATGCTGAAGGTGGCTTGGGATATTACACAGAGTCACAGACAGAAGTGTTTAATACGTGGATAGAGTGACAGATAACGGCTCGCATAGACTGGACGGGATAAAAAAGAGAAGGACTAGGAGAGGTATCTTAAGCCAAGGTCAAACGTCGAACTTTCCACGAGACGAACTAAATTTAACGAATTGAGAATAAGTTCATGAATAGATCGAGGTTTGACTCAACGAAGTTCGTCGATTGTATTCAGATTGTCCGAGGCGTTCTATCCGTCTAATGCAGATGGACAGAACGTCCGAAGGTCGTTTCTGGGCCAAACGTTGATCTTTTCATGAGTCGAACTAAATGCATAATTATGAATTGCCTAGGATAATGTTTATTTTAGTGAAGTTGGCAATTATTCCTTTATTCTCGGCTCTATGGAATAAGTTCGACGTTTGACCCAACGGCCAAACTTAATTTACTTAGGTCGACCTGAATTTTCAGTTTTATTAGTTCGTCTCATGAAAAGTTCGACGTTTGACCGAAGCCTTAAGCCTACGAAAAGGATAAAATGGCACTCCAGAAGCGGGTTCTAAAAGTAGTGTCAAATTGTAGAATGATTTAAGATTCACATTTCTAATTCAACACAGATCTCATCCTAACGACATGTAAACCCTATTTCCAATTGACATTGCGCACTAAATCCCCTAGGCAAGAATTAGTTTCGGCAAGGCAAGGTGGTGAGATTTGGACAAGGCAAGGATGGATAACGCAGTGTGAACTGTAAGGTTTAGCTTAGTCTAACCGATTAATGTTTCGGTTTTGGGAGAAGCTATTGAGGTTCCGTTTTCGAAAAATACGGCACCTTGCCATTTTTCACGCTTAAGTTGCCGATTTACTTTTTGTTGGTGTAAATGGGGTTTACGTTTGGTGGGTAATGGAATGAGCAGGGCCACTTCAAGTAAGAAGTGCATATAAGTGCGTTGAGATTTCTTGATCTACGTGACTTATCCCATTGATTTTTTCAGTTCAAAGGTTATCCTCCGTCATTCAGAGGATAGTTAACCCAGAAGCATTTAACGCACGAACTGCTTTATCCATGACTTGAACAGAACTTGAAGATAAACGATTTCATGATACCCTCTGTGCGTTCTAACAAACGGATCAGAACTTGTATTCTGAATAAACTGTATTCGGTAAACAGCAAATTATGTGCGGAGAATGAGATTATTCAAGCTTTGAATAATTGTCCCCTACACAACGAAGGAACACTTACCGCAACAGAGATATTTCAGATTGTTATCAAAAACAAAGCACAGAGTAGGTACAAGTAGAAAAAGTTTAAGGGCAATACTCCACAAATGAACGAGAGATCAAGGCACTAATGTTTCGAGCCAAAGCCTTTCACAGTGAAGTTTTCCTCAGATTAAACTTTCAAAGTTTACTCTGATGAAGGACGTTCTATCGAAACGACACGACCTCTTTCTATCGCCCTTTTTTTCACAGTCCCACGATTAAACTTTTTCTGTCTCAGATCAGGCCTGTTTTGTACGTCTGAGTATGCATGTGTTGTCATCTGAACTAAGTTGGCAAAATCCTTTGTTAATTCTGATTTGCATTTAATAGATTCGTCACCTGTTAGTTTCGACGTATAAAACGGGCCTTGGACTAGGAAACTTGAAGTTCTACTCGCTTGTAAACAAGAGAATGTTTAGGTAAACTTATCTTTACCTAAACATTGATCTATGAGATCAACCGGGTGTAAATGCCAACTATTCGTTGGACGTAAACAAAGCTTCATAAGTCCCAACTATTGTCACGGGCCAATACCTAGTTGACCTCGAACACAGCGCTCCAAATCCCAAACTGCTCTCCACTTCAGTGAGACATCAGTTGAACCCCGTCCATTCAATGCCGGTAAGACTTAAGACCGCAATAAAACGTCCGGTGTTACCGGTGCGAAATCATGTAAAATCGTACCCCGAACCGGAACGATTTGAATTCGCAATTCTAAATGTAACGATATGAAACCGTAAGACAACAACCGATAAACCGCCATCGTCGCAATATGTTCGTTTCGTTAGATTGACAAGAATTTGTTCCGGTTTCGTGTAAGCAGGATGTTCTCGAGTACCGATTGGTCCTATCAACATCTCGAACCAGATTTTTGGGCAAAGGACAATAAATAAATTATAAGATTATTCTTAAACTTTTATTTTGACTGGCCAACATGTATGTCAAAATATCAATAATACGGCAGGCAAAATACTCAGTTATATTCGTCATAGTGTCATAAAAGAGGAAAAGATCCCTGCAGATGACCGTAGGTCGCTGGTTTAACTACAACACTAAATAACAGGAAATTATTTCAATAGGTTAAGCCCAGTTTACGCTCTGAATTTGTCTGGAACAATAGCTAGTGCATATCATAGGAAGCAAAGGTTCTCGCTCGTTAACACTGGGTTTTATTGATGTAAAGTCCGACACTACACAAGGCTTCACGCCGAGCGCATGGATATTAACAAAATTAAACACAAATCATAATTTGATATCTGGTTTTCTATGTCCATCACTTTTCGTACGTAGAAGAGCGTCGAGGTCAGTTCCAATGCTAACAAAACTTGAAATTTTACAAAGATCACACTTTAGTTTTCCTCGTAAATACAGGAATTCATTCGGAAACTCATGACAGATTTTTGCTTATGACTAATCCGCCTGACTAGCCGGAAACTCCAAGTCAAAAAGGACTTGCTGGAAACGCATCCTTGCGATTGCCCTAGATCGCGGGCCAAGTCTCTTCAAATTGGCAACCAAACTAAGGCAAAACAGCTCGTCTTCGTCGTCTTGGTCTCTCTTTCTTTTCAGGTGACTCTCGATGACAGATTGGGGACGGGAATCTAGCGGCTTTAAGTTTAATACGGTTTCACCAGTTTCCTCCATGGACTTAGGTTTGTCGTAATACATGGTGATAGATCTCTCCACGACTGGGCCGCTAGGAACGGTCTGGCTCGAAACACGCTGAGTGCTAACTGACTCACTGTCCATCCCCACACCAGATAACGGCCCGTCCCCATTTATTTGACCTTCATCGCGAATCAGCTCGCTGTAACTTCCACGATAGACATCTTCTTCGTCTACCGACGAGTATTCGTTCAAATATCCTTCACTTTTCCCCGACGATACCCATTTCAGCGACGTCTCCTTGTGATCAATATGGCTGGCCAGCCAGTCCAAATTTTGAAAGGCAATTGGAGTCGGTGCTTCGGCATTCCTGGAGCCCGGTGGAGCATTCCTCTTTCTCTTCAAATACCTGGTGTAAGAACTTCTGATTGTCTTGTATTTCTTTTCGGCTTCGGCAGGAGTAATACCATATTTCGTGGCTACAGCAGCCCACGCGCTGTTCTTTACATTTTTATCCTGGTAGTCCTTGCAGTACTTGTCATAAAGACATGAATACTGCCGCACATCGTCCATCAAACGCTCTCTAGAAAACTCTTCGACAGTTTCATTTGACTCATCCATCGAACTAACGCTAAACAACGTGTCCACAACACGACACACAGGCGATTTGTGTATTCGACGGTGGATAAAAGGTATTTAATGATATTCGATATGATTATGTGTAGGCTGTCAACAGTTACGACGGGTATTTATTATGAATAGTTAATAAGGCTGGATTAACTTCGCCCACAGCTCGACTTATTCGAGATTTGAAGCACTTGCGGCGGCAAAGAGTCCGACGGTGGTTTCACTTCGACCAAATACCGTCAAGGATGGGGTATTTCGATAAATGTTCTGCCTTTTCCCCACAATACCACCGTATACCCGCCACGTGTTGACAGAAGGCAATTTACATGTCATTGGATACGCATGGCAACTCATGAATGCTCGGATTACCAGCTGTCAAATCAGCTATTGTTCGTGAGAGGGAAACACAAAGCTTTGGCAAAGTTGTTAGCAACCGGGGCAACATCTCTTGTGCGAGCAAAACATGAGGTTGCGTAACAGAGTTCGCGGAAGCTCACAAACACATGGCAAACACTAGTGAGGTTTCCTCGAATCTTAAACTGGATTTAGTCCCAAGGAAAATCAGAACGCTACGCAACTCCGAACTTTCGCAACATCGTTGCCAATCGGGACAAAACACTCGAGCTAGATAAACATGAGGTTGAGTAACAGAGTGCAGGTAAGCAGCAAGCATTTGCGAATACAGTCAAGTATTCTCAAGCAGTGAATATACTTCAGTTCCAAGAGTAATAGTAACGTCGTCCAGTATATATATATATACTTTTATGAATTTTATTACTTTTTATTTTCTTTTTTTAACAGGAAGAGAATTCCTCTCAGCATTACATGCGTAGGCCGTGAGCAGTAAGTTAGAAGTACCCTCGAGACTTGACATTACTTATCTTCTTTATTTCGGATAAAAGGCTGTATTGCATAAGCACAACTCATCGTCGGCGTTAGCTTGTAACTACACTTAAATTAAAAAACTAGGAATTTTTTGAGAACACTTTTAATGTCACCTTGATTCATGTCATCTTCTCAACCAGAACTGAAACACCGCACATCCTTACGAATAGCGTTGCTACGGTGTATCTTTGGCGACAAATATTCTTTTATGAAACCTTAATTTTCTGGGCTACGCTACGGATTTCTCGGGTTGGGATATCCTGTTCAATCGGATTGAGTATTACAAATGTGTACGACTTTTCTACTCATTATCAGTGAAGTCAAAGATGTAATGGTGATTTTTTTAGTTTCTATGGCTAGCAGAGAAGTTCTGTTTCAAATCTAACCGCAACCTCGAGCAAACAATGTAACCTCAGAGTCACGTTATTTTGCAGGGGTCGAACCCCGACCCTGTCAAACTAGTCGCTCAAGAACATTTCTCTTCGGTCGTCAGAGATTATTTGAATAAATTTAGTTTAACACTACTAAAAGGGAATTCAGTTTATTACTTAATGCTGCTCTGAAAACCAACCTAAACGAATCTATTAGTTTTTCAGCCACGGTAAGGCATTCAGATATACTCACATATATACAGTCCTTTAAGCCCAGTACTCTACTTTGTTGTTTCTCATTGGCTCTCCAGAACCCTTGGTCTCTTGGAAACCGAGGAAACTATGCTTCAACGGCCCGTGTATAAGGGATCAAGTCGCTCGGCAGATCGTGACACACGACATACGCCACATGGCGCCTGGTATAGAGCGCTATCACTCAGTTCCGAAAGATTAAAATAACGAAGAGCATCAGGTGGCCATGTTCGTGTGCCTAACAACGAACTTGTTTAAATGGGACAGGGCGGGTGAGTCGTCTTGCCGAGGACTGGGCCCGTTTCAGTTAATGCGAGACAATCGGATTGCCGGTTTGAAATTTACGGAGTGTTTTAGGGAAAAGCCAGGTTGAAGGAGGTGATCCGATCCACGAGAGTTATTTTGAATAACTGAGAATAAGTTATTTTGTTATTAAAAATTGCAATTCGGGGGTACCAAGTTACCCGGAAAGGAGCGTTGGATATTTTATCTATCCATTCACAGGAAAAAAGCAAGCTCCAAGCATTCCCGGGGTGCAATGCATGCAAAAACACAAGCGCACAAAATAAATTCGAGGACGAGCGCAAGCATAAGATAAAGTCAATAGAAAAAAACCCCGGTTCTTTTGGATCGTGTTTGTGTTAGCGTTTGATTTACCTCGGTTCACGATCCTCGTCCGAACCAGGCATAAATTTGCCGACAGATTTCGAGGTGAACCTATACATGCCCAAATTACAGCTACGAAACATGTTAAATTAAGGGATATCAGGTTTTTACACGTGATTATATGAAGTGGAGTAGGTAGTACAGTCGGTTTCAGCTTGCTGTTGAAACTTCAGCACGCATAGTTAGTCTGAACTAGCTCATACTGTTTCCGATTTTGAAAGGTTTGTTACAAATTTCCGACTGACTTTCAAATCTATGTTCGGAAGTTCGTTTAACCGAAGTGGATCCAAGCTGAACTTTGCTCGGTTTGGTAACATTTGTCCCTAGTAAGACTGACAAATTCAGCTTAATAAAGTGGGAGCACTTTTAGAACTTCATTTCATGTTTAACTAACGTAGATTTGAAAATCCACTGGAAGTTTACAACTAACATCTCGAATTTGTGTAACAATTTGACGTAGTTCCAAGTAACTGAATGTCTCGGTGTTCCAAAACAAGCTGAAAAAGAGAGTAAGTGAAAGTAACATTTCGAGTTTGAGAATTAAACACATTTGTAATTCTGTGTAAATGTGTAATTCTGACACTCGAAGAGTTACTTTCACTTAAGATAAAGCCAATGTCAAATTAAACTGGGGTGCTAAACGTCTCTGTATTTTTTGCCGGGGTCAGAGCTATTTAAATTGGTTTTAGTAAACAACAGGTCATCAAAATCGTTTAAGAAATTAAAATAGATTCGTTATTTTATCACTATTTATAGAAGTTAATTCTTAGCTGACATCAATCATGAATCTCAGCTAGTCTATTCAGCGCGTGAACTCTTCTGATTTAAATCTTCCCAATACTACACTGCACAATTTTCACTGTATACCTGCCACTGTATATTTCTGTTCACAGCCTGGAATTTTTCTGTTTTGTTTCTGAAGTTGGGTCAAACAGTCGTGACACATCGGGAAAGCAAATATTGGATGACGTCGATATAAGGGATAAGTACTGCGTAGGTAGTGTTGATCGACATGTGTGGAGCCGAAAGGGTTAGAGAACTGCCGAAACATTGAAGCAAAAACAAACTGACAGTTCGAGCAAACGCCTTTGACACTACGATGAAGCGACATTTTACTCCGACGAAGGGCCTTCGCTAAAACGTCAGTTTTGTTGTTTCGGCCTGAGATTGTATAACGTCGACTGATTTTTGGATTCTTTCGTATTTCCAATGAAATAATGACATAACTTCGCACAATCGTGCCAAACGGCTTTACCATAGAAACATTCCATGCACTTAAAACAACAAAAGCGGAAGGACAAGTTCTTGAAACTATCATGGAGAAAACCCCTAAACTTCGTGAAATATAGGTGTTTTATGTCTAGTAGTTTTCTTCCTTTTATTATTATTATTTTTTGTTTTGGGTGGCACGCAAGCCACTTCAACTACAAGTTGATTTCCAAGTAGGGTATTCATGACATTTAGATTTCAATATAATAAACATTTAACGCTAAATATGAAAGAATTTAGCAGGCCGGTAGAGGAAATATAAGTGCTAAAGATACTGAGAGTCACTATTTCTTACACGACTAAATAAGCAGTTCCAAAGTTTCGGTCGTCCATAACGCATGCTATTTCTACAATGTTCAATATTTGGATGTCGTAGAAATGGCGTAAAGCTTGACCCTCTTAGGTTGTGGTCATGAACTGAATTCGATTTAATAGAAAATTCTGAAGCTTTGTTGGTGTCATATTGTAAAACATGAGACATGAGTTTGGCACAGCATAACCAAACCGGCGCTTTTGAGTCATGAACGAGACTCGTACGAAGAACACGTTTCACTCTCTGAAGGACCTTTGCTCGAAATGTCAGAACTGTGCTACGTACATTCGAGAGTCTACGAACCTTTCAAATTTCCACGCCGATTTGATGAACAGTTGATTTTGAATTTTAGATAAATAGCTAAAAATCCTAGGTACATCACAGCATTTGTTATCAGCAAGTCAAAGGTGAGCTTAAGATAGATGTTGGCATTTCCGTGCTAGAAGTTTAGAAAGGGGAAACGTTGGAAAACTGGCCTAACGAATGCAACATCACTCAGTTATAATCGTGGCGATAGATTTTCCGGGCGGAAAACGTAATCGAAGAATAAAGGTTAAAGCCCAGCTTAAAACTTTTAAGTGTAACGCCATAATAAATAAAAAATAAAAAACACAACTTGAAAACATTTAAGATAACTTTACTAACGTTTAAGAGTGTTAAATTACAGGTGTCAAGATCTAGTTATGTTATACAAGTCAAATTTACAACGAGCGAGCCAATAATTAGCAGTTAACCAATAGTGAAAAGGTGATAATGTGGAAGATGGCTAACCGACCGGAAGAAGGAAAATTAAAATAGAGAGAGAGGGATCGAAGAAATGTTTTCGTTGAGGTTAGGTTTAAGTTGAGATATAAGTAAACTCTCTCGAATGAGTAGTTC
>JBAHVQ010162918.1:0-21230 GCA_036872915.1 Nanipora kamurai | reverse complement strand
TGTTATGGATAGGTACTGACGATACTATTTCAGCTTTTTTTGAACATGGACCCTTTTTCGTTTGGACTTTAATCCATTCTTTTTGTTTGATATCTAGTACAGATTTTATAAGACTGTTTTCGTTTTCCAGATCTTTGACAGTTGATTTTAATGAGAGTATTTCGGCCGCCATATTGGTTTGTGCTTCAATAAGTGCTTTGTTGATCGCTTCGTATTTTGTTTCTAGTTCGATAGCATTTTGTTTTTCTTTTTTCTGTTCATTCTTTAACTCAGATACGAGACTTTTTAGTGTAGCTATTTCTTGCTGAAAGTGATCCAGACTTTCGTGGGATGATTTATCGTTTCGATAAGTATCAGCCACGACCACGTGTTCAACTGAATTTGCTTCGTTGGTTTCGTTGTCAATACGATCGCTTTTATCGTCGGTTGCCTTACAATAGTTTCTTAGGCAATTTGCAAGGTAGCTGTCGTCGTTATCCTTTACAATGATTAACCGTTGGCTGGTTTTCCCCAGCCATTTCAAAAGAAAATCACGATGAATGAACTCCTTCGATTCGCCGCCAGTTGACAACCATTTTCCACTCAAATTTAGATTGCTTTTTATTAACTCCTGTAAGTCATTGTAATCGCCCTTCCAAAAGAAATCGCCTTCAGAGAAGTATAAAAGGGGCGACTGTAACTTTCTTTCGTCAGCTACTCCGTTTAAATGTTGCAAAAATGAAGAATACGTGGAGACAGCAGATTTGTGACTATCCGCCATGTTGTCCAATTTAACTAGGACAGTTACGAAACAGTATTGACTCACTCTTCTTACAATAGGTAACCAGTGAGATGGAAAAATCAATTGCAAACTGAAGTTTCAAGGTTCTTTTACTCATTGGCTTAACTCGTTTGTGACTGAGGGTTCTCCCTTTGACGAGTAAGATTGTCCGGCGTTTGGCCAGAGTTCAAAAAGTCTTATGGTTCGAAAACCAACCATGCAGTCACGAGAGAGATAATGCACACCGATCAGAACTACTTACGAGGCAGTTTACATATATATGCCTATGGAAGTTTTGGGTACCTGGATCTGACACAGGCAGACCTTAGATGCAAATGCACGTTTGGCGCGAAACCTGAACAAAACCCGAGAATTAAATCGCCTTGGGAAATAGTTGTATTTACCGTCCTGAAAACCTTCGTAGTCATTCTCCTAACATCGGGATTTTTGATAGATATTTTGAGTAATATATATGTCAGGTAAACCTATGGAATTTACTAGATTATAGACTTTGAAGCCAAACATTTGGAACAGCAGTCTCCTGACATCGTTTTTTGACTATGAATGATTTTTGTTTGTTGTCATACGAATCCATTGATAGTATCAAACTGATAAATCAACAAGCGTGAGTCAACTTACCCATATTTAATTTAAAGACCAAACTGTCTCAGTCAAGCCAATGGTTTTTAAAATTCCCCTTTTGGATATTCTCCCTTTTCGTGTTCCGGAATTTAAAGATTTCCCTCTTCGCCGTTCCCCTTTTTAATTTTCCCATTTTCTGTTCCCAAAATATCGAATTCAGTACTTAATTTCTCGCATATAAAATTTTCCATTGTAGTTTTTGGACGGCATAACAATAACATATCCGTTGGTTACATATCTCACATTTTGACATCTCGGCACTATGTGTGTCCTACGTACGAAGGACACCCGCAATTTTTTTAACAAATCTTAAACAAATTGGTAGTTGCTGTTGTTGACGCGGAATACATCTTTTCGTTTTTTATACATAAATATTTTACACAATTATTACAAGATGACTCATTGTCACCATTATGTATATGTAGTTATCTATTATATTCTCTATAGGGCGTGACCCCGTTTATGGCATTCTGTAAGACACAGAACACTCACAACTTTGAAAACCTTCCATAGCCCCAGCACATTTCAGTCATAGTTTCTGATAATTTGAAAACTCCCAGCAACATATTACACACGCAGTACATCAACCTTTAAATCCTTTACAGTCAAAGTTTTATAGAAATATATTCTGAGAAGTTCACAGAAGAAAAATCAAAAGGTGAAATGGATATTTGTATCATCACAAAAAACACATTTCCGGCCGTGTTGGCGAAAAAAACTGATATGCGCCTTTAAAGTGGAATAATTCTATATCAGGAGAAGAATATAGAATTCTGTAAGTACTATGTAATGGAAGAATTTAGACTTTGTTTTATAGCTATTGGATGCGCAATCAAGTAAATTAACACACCGCTTGAACAATAACATATTCGATGTTTACACTTCTCATGATTAAGCCTGGTATTGTACACAAAATTTCTGACATTTTGGAAGTGTTGTATTTCGCGCTCACTTAAAGTTTTACCCCCCGCCAGATTTTACATATGTGCTAGAACAACACTTAAACCATTGACAACCAAATTATTTTTAGTATGCTGAAAAGTGCACATCACGAAAAGTAGAAAACTGTATTGAAGATGAAATAGACATCTTCGTGCGCTCGAAAAATGTTGTCTATAAATTGTGGATTCTGGCTGATTCATAAACGGTCATGAACAATATTTTAGACTTTTCGAGTTATTAAACCATGAATAATCTAATATCTAACAGCATTTTCAAAAGGGGCCTTCGGTTCTTCATGCGAGGAAAGTTTGGGTAGCTTCTATTTTTACAAGCGATTTCAATGGTTTTGAGGCTAGTAACGGGCCAAATCAGTGTTCTTGATTTTTTCGAAATTGAAGCAGGAAGTTGGAGAATAAACTGCATTTTATTTATACAATTGGTAACACCTTTCTTCGAACCAAAAATAAGAGAAATTGATTTTTTGACTGTGGCAAACCTTTGCTCGATATTTACAGGCATTCGCTTTTAATATTTCCTGAGCCGCAATAATTTGAAGGGAAAAGTGAATGAGATCTGTATCAATATATAGATCCGTTACGGTTATGATTTTCCCTTGTATTTCCTCTCGAATTATCAATGAGTGTTAGAAAAAGCTTAATTAATTAGTTCACCTTGTAGAATTTAGTTGGTACTAATACAATTACAGTGACATTAAAAATTTCTGAAATAATCTTTGATTCATACTCTGAACTGCATGGAGTAAAGATTTAAAGCTACAGATGTTTTAACCTTTTATTGTTTGGGCTTTCAAGAGGTCTCCCCTTGACGAGTAAAAGTGTATGGCGTTAGCCAGAGTAAAATTAATAAATTGCTATATGGCAACCGTGGCCAAGAATGGATTAACTGTATCAGTGATTTGGTATATATCAGGGTAATTTGAAGGAAAGAGTGTTTTTATCCAACAGTTTCCTAAATAAGCAAGGACTTTGACATTGAGGTTTCGTGGTCGACCAACGACCACGTAGACTTTCCTTTCTATTTTTCTATCGCAAGTTGGTTTACAAAGAATTTTCATATAAAACACTAAAATAACCAAATACACTATGTTTGCACAGGATAAAAGTTAAGCCGAATACAGTGTGCATTATCTATGTAGATAAATAACCACAGTTTTTTTTCCGCGAATTTTCGAAGTTTTTACAGAAGAAATCGGTTAGCAGATACTAAGTTCCGATGTACAAGTTATAGCCTTAGTTTTTAATCTTAACCTTCTTTTGTCCCACACATTATTAATTGGATCCATAAGAATGGAAAACTTAAGTTTACCTCGCCGTAACACCTCCCAAAAGCACGAGATAAAATACGAGCAAAATTCCCATCGTATTTATCATTGTATCCTGAAAAACAAACAAAAATAATTGTAATGACAAGTCTGACTGAAGGTTAGTCAGGATTGACTAATGTAACTTGACTGGAAACAAAAGAAGTTGGTACAATTCAATTGAAACAACTTTCCTGTACAATACATAAGGCATGGAATGCTCAATTAACTGTCATTCATACAGTAACAGGTAAGAGTGATCCAAGATTACATTGTGCAATACATACATAAATGATTGTGCATTGTTTCCGGACACTGATTTATGTCTCCAAGTAATGCGCTGGAGTATGAAGAACGTTAAAAGTGCCCTTCATGCAGAATTTCTACTACGGTAACTGTTTATTGTCATGCAGTAGATAAAACGCATTATATGAATGTTCTTCATGAAGTGAACGTCGTTACCTCTGAACTTTTCTTGTACGTATCGTATTGTCATGCAAAATTTGCTGCTTGTGTCCCTGAGATAGCTTTCATCAGGAACAAACTTAAATCGGCTACACCAGATTACAGGTTGCCAAGCACTATGTTTTCATTACTTTGTGGGTTTGTGGGACGATTTCTGTTTTGAATTCATTATTAGTTTAGCTTGGTATTAATGAATTTTGAATCGATTTACGTTATGACAATTTTCTTGACCACAGGGGCAATGAAACTGCTCCTCTCAAGTACATTCATCATTAGAATTCCTATAAAATTTAAGTCTCTCAAGAATGGGTTCAATTGTATCACATTTGGATGAAAATCTGGAAACTAATACGTTTGACAAAGCACGTCATTAATGTCCTCGGTTCTACTATTGTATGAATGAAATTATTAGTCATTATTTATTTATTTCATTGGTTTTCTTAGGTAATCACTGGCTTCAACGAGTCGCCGACAGTATCGATATCAAATTTAAAACGTGACATAGTGACTCTGAAGGGGTTTTGTGACAGATGGAAGGAACTAACACGAGCTTTACATTGAGGTATTTCAAAACCCCGATTTTTGAAGTAGTATTGTTTGGTAAATAGTTGATGATTAGTGTTTGGCAAGACACTCCATTTCAAGTATTCAATGAATTCTGATACAAGGCAATCGATGTTGGATATAACTGTCGGCATTTTAATATACAAAGGATCGGGTAGCAATAATACAAACTGTCCACAAAGTAGATGTGCGGCACTTTACTATGTCCCTCCCGCCCATTTTTTCCAACAAGTATTTATGTCTACTCGCTACTGTTACAAAATATTCAGCGAAGTTGGCAGTTGGTTTTCTAGCAAAAAAGCTATTTTTTCGATATCTAACTGTATGTTGAAAGGAAGTTTTTGTATTTGGCATCACAATTTTGGAATCCTGTAATGTTTAGCCGTGAATTAAATATCTTAGATCTCTACTGGAAAGCTGTGGGATAAATATCACCGCAAACATTAAACGTTGCGGGTTGCTCAACGCTATAATTCAAACCAATGAATTATTTACCACTTCTGCGAGTGACGCTTTTATGGCAAACTCGGTATAATTTCGAGAGAAATAACACCTCCCAAAATGTCTGAAGGAGGGAAATAACTTTAAAATAATGAAACGGGTTTTTGTTCATTATAAAAAGTGAGAGTGACCATATTATATACATGAAATAACGCATGAGGAGCCAATGGATGAATTTAGTTATATCGTATTGCGAGTGAGAAAACAATGGAACAACTTCTTAGAAAAGAAGTACGATAATACTAGATACGTTTGTTCAATATATAACACACTAGACGATATTGTTCAAATAAAAATCCTTTATATTTCACTAATAAAATGCTATTTTCAGAAAATTCCGAGACATAAAGCGTAACTGTCAAGAAATGGTAAGCCAACTCACCTGAGATATAAGTTCTGAGCCAATTTAATCTCACAAAAAAAATTGTTATTTTTAACACAATACAACAAAACTAAACCGGCAGTAATTTGTAATCAGATCCCTGTATGGCCCTGTTTAATAAGCTATCCTCTCATATACTAGGTATTCCGTAAGACATCAATTCATAACAATACATGAAAAATATATCAATATAAAAATTGACTAGATCGAGTGAACTTTAGTGTGTCCGAATTAATCTCTCTTCGTTTCTAGGTTGTTCGACTAGTATTACTGATGTTATTTAAATAGAATCTTGATATTATAATAAATAATAATGGATAAAAGCATGCAATTGCATGACATAATTATAAACGTAATAAGCACAGATCCTACGCTATGGAGTATGGTATAAGACTGAGTAAAATTCTAACAATGATAAAAAATAGATTGCTGTGTAGGGAGTTTCAGATGACTTATCGAGAACCAAAAAGGTTGGAAAACTGCCGAAACTTAGATCTACTCTGGAAAAATTTCTGATGAAGGGCCTTTACTCTAATTGTCACATTTTCTAGATATAAGTTCCGGCAGTTTACAAATCCCTTTGGTTTTCTTGAGTAAAATTTACCTTCTAAAATATTGGCCTTAGTATCATTCAACCAACGTAACATATTTGAAATTGTCCAAGCGTTCGAAACAGAAGCCTCTGCGGAGGATAGAGGATCCAGTACACCTGAGAATTGCTACACTTCTAAGCTGGGTCTTAAAGGGATCGTTAAGCTCCGTAGTACATGTATTTGTACACTCGAAAAACTTCTCTTCGGTAGTTTTACATTCACTAGAGTGTGTAAGGGCAGCGGAAATGAGGGAGAACTGGTCCCTCCAATAATTTTGTTTAGGGCCTTCACCCCGATAGTTCAATTCATTCTGATTGATTTGTTTATAAAAGTGCGTTAACTCCTTTACTGCCTGATCTCTCCCTTTGACGAGTAAAATCGTCTACCATTAGGTTGAGTAAAATAGTCTATCGTTAGCCTGAGTAAAATAATAAAAATCCTCCGTGGCAGTGAAGGAGTTAACGCGATAAGTTAACAACAAGGTTCAATACGTTGTAAGCAAGATGAAGGCTAAGGCAAAAAAATTCTGCGTTAAAAACAATTTCTAATGGCCACGAGGTTGGGATTTTCTAATTTAGATCTGGTAAAGAATGTATATTATGACATTGAAATATTATGTAAGTATTAAAAATCGTTTAGAATTCATCTCTTGGTTTGTGAATGTGTAATAACTGAATATTTTCACTTCGTGGTTTTCCTTGTTCTGTTGTTGAGGACTTGAGGTGACTGCTTTCCAGTGCTGCTTTCCCACCTAAGTGGAGATTTGCTTCTGATTGGCTTGATACAGTTCCTTAAATGCGGCAATAGCCAATCAAATTAGTTGTTGCGAAATATGCTCTAGCACTCGCGATAGGCGCACGTGGAGTAACAAATATTCAAATATGGCGGACGAAGGTGAGTTTTTTAGAATTGTCTTTATTCCAATAAACATTATCCGCAAACAATTTTAATGAATTTAGGTAACTAAGGCGTTTTAGTCTCAAAGTATGAAAATGATAACTATTGTCGTGCTCTCATTCGGCCAGCAATAAGTTATTTAAACGTCGGTCAGGTGTTCGATCAGACTTACGTTTGTATTATGGCATGAAAGGTTTCAATTGAATGACTCGTGCAGGTTAAGTTAGTTTATCATGCAAAATATTTCTATATTTTACTCGATGATGAGTCTTGAGACGTGGAACTGGAGGGACCAGTCATACCTCTGTATGTCCAAACCATGGCGGGGGGACATTTTTAGAATGATAGCAGGACTACTTAGTAATTTGGACGCTAAAATTATTGAGCTTCTTTTCGTTCACTTCTGTCAAATCTGTCCGGTCAGTTGAACCAGAATATTACAGGGCTTAACCTGCCTTAAACCTGCCTTAATCCTGTGCAATGCCACTGAAGTTTTTATGCTTGGAATGGTTTGGAAAGGTTAGGAGACCTGGAACTCTAAGTTAGTAATACTTTAAGACTTCCTGTGTATTGCTTGGCAGGGCATTCCCACAAGTGCCAGATATGCAAGCTTCAATCAATTTCTTGACTGCCTAATGAAAAAAAGTGTAATTATAGATATAAGCAATATAAGTGGTGTTGGACTATGTTCCTATTCCAGCTCCATGATATTAACTGATTAAACATCACATTAGTCACATGTGAGAAGAGTTCTGTCCAGTGTGACCATATAGGTGTGTTCCCATCTGCAAAACTTGGACCAGATTTGGACTGAGATTTCATTGGTGTGAATTCAATTTGTTTGGGATTTGGACTGGGCTTGAGGTTACTACGTATGAGGTGATTTGGACAAGGTCTTCAGTTGTGTTCAACCAACTGGGAATGCATTTGGACTGGATTTTGACATCAAAGAAATAATTTGGTTTAAATGAATTCCATTCCTTTGTTTCTCTTAAAAAAGCACTTTCACAGCCTGTTCGGCTTTTCAATCCAAACCAGGTCCAAATAAGATCTGAGTATTGTTATGCAAGGGTGCTATATGAAAAAAACTGCAGGTTTTCTACAGATGATCTTGTTTCCTTCTGATAGTAATAACAGACCCATGAGAGATGGCATCCACAGGCTTCCAGGGAGAACAGCTTACTAGATAGGATTTTCCAGTATAATAAAGGCACTTTATCTCCAATAACAGAAGTGCCTGCTGAGCATGAAAGATCTCATTCACAACTATGAGTTCTTCTTAAAATTCAGCATATTTTTCACTTTTACCAGAAGTCATATTAATAGAATTTTGCAATCTTAAAACAATAACAGATCTTATGTGTAATCATTTGAAAGTAGGTTGGTATTCTAAAGACAAACTGTAGATCAATGAATGTGTGTCTTGTTTTTTTAACAGATATTCCTGAGAAAAGTAAGTTGAAGAAGAAGAAGAGTTCATCTGTTGATGTAGGAGTGAGTACTTTTATTAACTTATACCATCACAACAAAAGGCCTTATTCTTCTGTAAAGGAAGCCATGTCCTTGCTTGTCTGTATTCCTGAACCAAAACATTGCTGGTAAATAATGGGGATACTATATAAAAACATATACGTATAAATAAAATATGTATATATATTTCTTTTTGTATTTCTTTTGTTTAAATGATGATCCATATCATTTAGCATTCAGGAAGAAGATAAAAACTTTGCCATATATTTTTCCATAGCTTTAAATAATATTATTTAATGCCATAGTCATAAAGTTTTGTTATTCCAGGGGGGAACCCAAGGCCCATGTGCTTGACCTCAAGTTTCATAATTGTGATGAGTTCTATGGAGATTTGGCTATGTGTTTTTCTTATATTTACATAACACTTTTAAAATCTTGGACACCAAATTTCATAACTAATTGTGCATGTACCGTTAAACTAAAGTCCTGTCTACTAACAGCATTTAGTTACCATGCCTAGAGACTGGATTACTCACTCAACATTCTAAAGGTGTTCAAATTTTGATGATTGGCTGAGTTCATTTTCTCAGATGTGCTGGTTGTCTTTATTTGTTGTCTTTAGCTGGAAGTAATAATTAGGCTTTTACAGTTAAATGTATATATATTAATCTTTATTGTAGCAAAGCATCTTGATTAATCAGAACTAAACCAATAGCAGATTTGTAGCAGGATTCTATGTCAGGGATTTTATAAGTGTAAGAGAATTGTGCCCAACTAGTAATTGCCCTATAGAATACATTTACAAAAGCAGCTTGGCAATAGGTAACAGGCTCAGACATTATCCAGTACAAATTTGTCATTTCTGATGTCAATAATTGAAATGATTGTTAATTTTGTCAATCAGTTTGTTTAACACTATATAATAGTTTAAGGAGAAAGTATTGTAATTTTTCTTATGAATCACAGTTTAACCACTGTACTGAATGAAATGGTCTGATGTAACGTAACTTGAATAAAATTCTAAGGTGCATCCTTGTTGCTTAATGGGTACCGTAAACCAGTTTGGTGGTGAACTGGTAGCAGCACCCCATTGACTTAGATTAAAATCATGTGTGATTAGCCAGAATAAACAGGGCTCAAAATTGGAAAACTGACTGAAATTTGAAGAGAATACTCCATGACATTCATAATTTTGTTTAATTGAAGAAAAAGTGTTCAGAACTGTTTACAAAAAATGAATCAGGGTTGGTGTGCTACCTTACAGGTAGTTGTTATCATTTTCTTCATGTTGGTAACAAGTACATGTATCTTAATATTGTGAAGAACACTGTCATTGAGAAAATGGGATCAGGAAATAGCGCAACTTATGAAAAATATCTTTATTTTGTGTCTTGAAGTCAGGGAAGTATAAACAAAATCTTTTATTTTCATTAATAGGGAAGATTAATCAGTCGTATGCTGCTAAAAAGTACTGTTAAGGCTTGTCTTGCACAATTTGCCACACATTTTACCTTCAAAATATGGCACAATAGTATCATAAGCTCTGCTGATAATTTTAAATATTTTTGAACTGACTCCTGCAGTGTGTTTGGTTTTAAAAACTGGCAACTGAAAATTTGTATTTGGCAACTATTTTCCTCCTGTTAGTCATTGTTTGGCAACTAAGGGATTTTTTAAATTTTGAGCTCTGATGAAATTCTAAACAACACCCTTCAACTGAATGGGTTAAATTGACACTTCTGCACATGTAGCAAAACCTGGAGTTTGTCTTGACCAATGAACAAGCTTTTTATGATTTAAGTGATCAGTAGAAGGAAACCTTACATGTATTCTGCACAGACCTGCAAACTTTTGCTTTTCTCCTATCTTTTGTGACTATTTTTAAATATATGGTATTTGCAGTCACAGCAATACATTTTAACAAATACTCCCTATCATGGAGGTAGAATTTGTTTCATCTGCATGCTATTTTAACCTCATGTCTACATGTCCTGTAATCTTTATGACTAACCCAATTGTTGGCCCAATAACAAACAGGGCTCATCCCTGTAGCAAGTAAAATTTTCTGGCATTGGCCAGTCAGAGTAAAATACTAGAGAGCTTCCTTGCTGCTTAACAAAAAAGTAAATACAGCCACTTGTAAGTGCACTGCAGTGGTCAAAATTAAATTTTCTTGTATACTGTAGGTTGTCTGTCAGGTAACCAACTAAGCTTTCCAGGTTGGCCTGGCAAACTCCAGGTTGCCCTACTGAGCTAGCAACCTTGCTCTTCAAAAGTTGGGGACTAAAAGTGATAAGTACTTCCAAACAAAAAAGAACAAATACCATGGCTCAGTTTGATTGTGAATAGATCATACCCACACAGCTGACAAAGAAATTGTTGTCAAAATGTTGAATTCTTTGTGTTGTAAAATAGAACTGTCATGTTTCATTTTATATGCAATTAGTGTGGCAAGTTGAGATAAATCTGACAAAAATGGAGGCTGATTAAACATTTAGTTTGAGTCAGATTTATTGTTGTCCAAAAGGCAACCTTTACCGTTCTCCAGCCAATTTCAGTGAATTTGGGTTAGTATGTCAGAATAGATAAATACTACTGTAAAATATTCTGGAAATAAAAGGATAAAATAAAAGGATATTGGAGTGATAATAATTTGCTTCAAAACACTTGTTGCATTTCATTTGACAGACTGTATCATACTGTAACTTGGAGATTTTTCTTAAGGTCGCTCCATACAGTTTCCCTAAAAGTCATGAATGCAAATTTGAGATCTGAAAGTATATGCATATTAAATACTTTGGAAGAAGAATAAAACTTAATGTAATACACAGAAATTCATTCTAGACATCCAGAAATATGACAAAATAAGGGGTCCAAGGTTGTTGCTATGGCAACAATGGCATTCCAAATGGTTGTCATTTACCATTCAATCTAATTTATGTCCAAAAAAATTGTAGTGATCCCCACTTTTTTTCATAAATACTTGTCTTCTGGCATGGGTAATTAATTAATTGGACAATTTATAAAAAAATCTTTAGATTTCTTTCTGATTCTTAAAAGATTCTGCAGATTTTTAAAATTTTACTTAAAAAATGAGGTTTTAATTTTTTTTTCTAAATAATTTAGATTGGATGGAAATTGGAAGCCATTTTGGAATGCCAATGTTGCCATAACAGCAACCTGAATTCCTTATTTTGTCATATTTTTTTGATGCCTAGAATGTGCTTCTATAAATTACATTTAGTTTTATTCTAATTTCAAAATGTTCATGGCATATATTTTTAGGTCTCAAATTTGTATTGAGATATATGAAAGGGAAATCAGAGACAGTTTTTTAGACCATGTTAATGCATGTTTTACTGTAAGTATATTATAAAGGATAAACTTAATTACAGTGGTATAATGATAATGAATACAGGTTAGTAGAAGCACAACAGTATTTATTCAAATCAGGCTGAGCTTTCAAGTTGTTGACTCAAGTCATCTTCAAAGGAATTACCAGCCTGGTTGTTGGCTGGCATCACATAAATGAAACCATGCAGAACAAACTGAAGTGTCATGCAGGCTATGCTGATAAATTATTCTCCTAAGGTACATGTGTTGTGTATGGTTCCTGATCATGATGAATGATGGAATAGCTGTTCAGTGGTTGAACTTCCCGGGGGATTGTTGGGTGTTTAAGAATTTCAATGGATTCTCTCATTCTTCTTGAGAAGTTATGTCTGTCACAAACTATGAGAGTTAAATCTTCCCATTTGATATGACAGTCATGCCCCAAGCATGTTTTGCAACAGCAGATTCCTCAATCTGAGCTTTTGAGCAACGTGATATATGTTCTTTTAGATGGGTTGAGAGATTCCTACTAGTCTCACTAATGTAAACCAAGCCCAGGATGATGGAATGAGGTGTAACTGCAAACCTATGTTCATTTACTACTACACCATGCAAACTTTCAAGGAATTAAGTAGAATGTTCTTGTAGTATACAGTATGATCATTGCTTTTATAAGAATGCCTCAGAAGTACAGTCTGTGTTAACAGTTAACAATGATAAACTATTCAACAACATAATGAGTATAATTATGATGGGTACAGTACTTACCAAGCCACAATTTGGTAGCATAAGCCTCCATGCTATCCACCAACACTGCAGTGAATCATCACTTTACTTTGAATCAAACATGTTGAATAACAAGTTTGAACTAGTTTTTCTATTTTTTATCTAGTAACCAAGTTTTGCAGAAACGTTCAACAGAATTACTAATAACATGATTGATATTTCTGAATGAGACAGATTGCTCAAAGTATTTTGAAATTTATTTTTGGAAAGACAAAATAAAAGCATGAAGTGCAATGCACCAACCTTTTTGTACTCTTATTACTTCCCACCCTCTAGTGTGGATCTTTATAAGAAAATTCTGGTACGCTTGGTGAAACAAATTTAATGGCAGTGCAGTTCTGATTCAGATTGATCTTTGTGCCATTTCTCTTTAACCATAGATCTACTGTATATTAACATTGTTATTATTATTACTATTATATATTTTTTTAATATTATTACTGTAAAAACTATGGTATGATAAGGTCAGTGTTTCTAATTTTTAAATTTTATTCCATATCAGGCTGCCCAGCATAGTGATGACTTCTTGATACCTCCTAGCAAAAAAGTCACTTCACTTGATACCTCAGACTGGCCGCTGCTACTCAAGGTATTGTAAATGAAGTATGTCAGTGAGTACTTTCAAATAACTATAAAAAGGATATAAAGAGGTAATCAAGTTTCTTCAACCTCAGAGATTGTTCTTGCATATGGCAGAATTTTGTCAAGTTTTTACTGAAAACTGCATTTAAAAAAAAATTGTCATCATCCTAAACCGTTGGCCATGGGGTGACTTTGATCAAGAACAAAAAACCTGCTGGAACAGCTTTAAAATTTAGATTTTACCCCTTTTCTCACCTGTAAAAAAAAGAACTGATTAGAGCCAGTGCTGTAAGTATTAAAGTCAGTATTTGAGATTTGTCAGAAATTGAGTATTACAGTAGTAATACTAAATGCTGAACTCTAATCTTGTTCTGCTTAGGCAGTACATATGACAAAACTGCACCTTAACTCACCATCTGAATTTTGGTAGCTCAATGGTTGAAGGATCTCACCAGTCAACGGAAGGCTACTGGTTCGTTTCTTGTCTAGGGTTCAGAAATTGTTTATCTAAGGTTACAAGCTTGAATGTGTACCGGTACTCTACGTTTTTCCTCTAGTTACATGTAATGGCAGACTGTTTAACTTGTTACCTGATATGTTAAAAAAACTTTAGTGCTTTTGCAATCACTTTGATGAAATTGTTAATAATCCATTTTCAGTGCTATTCCTATCGTTTGATAAAAGACTGTGTACACATTTTGGGGCTACACACACACCATTGTCTTGCTGACATATATACAGTATATGTATTGACCCATGTATATGAGATTATTGCATCATACCAGAATGTACACTTCACTTCCGCAGCATTGCTCAGTTTGCAGAGCACTACCCTAGATTTGCAGGGTCACAGCTTTTTACCCAGCTGGAGACCTTAGAGTTGCATTTTTCACAACTAGTCCTGGTCGAGTCTTGAAAGTATACCATTCTGACACTCGTAAATTTCCTTCACCTAATACAAAAAAAACACCGTTTCATGTTATCCGGTATAAATGACAAGTATTCCTCAAATATACCCCCTTTAGTATGGAAGTAGTTCTAAAAATGACATATTCAACGGACATTTTGAGTCGAAGAAGGAAACAAGGTTTAAACATGTTTGTCGTGTGTAACTTTTTTAAGAATTTTGCTCTTTCCAACTTGAATTTAACTTGTAAGGCAGCAGGCATGACACATGGACTAAAATCTGACAAACATGCTAACCTTTGTTTTTTCAGCGGTATTTGAGAGTCAAGGCAGTGAACTTCTAAAATCCACTGGATACCTTTCTAGAAAATTTCTTCTTGTCACGTGATTGGTGACGTTATCTCTTATCAAAATTTCAACATTTAAATTGCCATAACTTTTTGCTGAGCAGAGATAGTCGAATGAAATGTGGATATGTGGCAGAAGGCCTTTCGAGTACCGTAATTATTCGAATAAGCGCCCTCTCTCAAATAAGCGCCCCACTTCCACTGCGTTTTTTGAAATAATCGCCCCCTCCTTCCTTTCGCTAATTGTTAAGTGGATCCTTGAAGTGTGGCCTAGTTTAGATAGTGCAATGATTGTGGCCTCGTTCAAGAGCTGTGGACTCACTGTTGCTTTGGATGGATCGGAGGATGAACACATCCATTGCTTTAAGAAGGAACAGCCAGGCCATTCTGGGCTAGCACGGATCAAAACTGTTCAACACGCTATTGCCCAATCACGTGAACGTGACCCTTTCGACGGAATCACAGAGTCGGACGTCGAGGACGCTGCGCCCGACAATCTTGTTATTGACAAGAGTGGCTGTGACGATGAACTTGTCACTGATTGAGAACAATTACCTGCAGATGTAGCTGCAGTATAAAAATAACTCCTATTCTGTCTATTAGAGCAGAGAACTAGGATTTCAGTTTTTTCTAAATCCTTGTTATTATTATTGTTAAGATTGTTATCAAAGTTCTGCGTTTTTATGCAATCAGATTGCGGTGTTTGCTAAAAAATTAAATAAGCGCCCCCTCCCGAATAAGCGCCCCCTCTCGAGTAAGCGCCCCCGCTCGACCACCTAAAATTAAATAAACGCCCCAGGCGCTTATTCGAATCATTACGGTAATATATAATTTCATTAGATCGCTGACGACAACATTTGAGTGTCGACGCCATCACAGAATTTTGGTCCTTGATTAGCCGGTTCCCTTTACTGCGTCAGCTGAATACAACTACCGGAATACTTTGCGGTATTTTCTTTTTTTATTCAAATTTTTTAATTCCCACATAGAACGGGAATACAGTTGGTCAGATTAACATTGCAAACAAGATTTTGAAAAGTACTCTGGTAGTTGTATTCAGCGGATGAATAAGGGGAACCGGCCATTTGAGTGTACATGTAACATAAATTCTATGGATAACTAAACTAAGCACAAAGTTTTATTGTCGAGACAATGGCTGACTAGCTCTGTCAAGGTTTGTTATTTACTGGTGAGGCTAGAAAGGCGATGCTGATGACTCACAATCAGATATGAGACATGATATTGGCGACTTTTCTAGCCAGTTACTGACGCAAAGAGTTCAGACTGTTGGTGTAGGTTTTCTTAGCAGACAGTTTCTCGTTCTATCATTTATTAATGAGCACGTGAAGATAACCAGTTTTTCCAGTAAATCACAAAATATTCGGTATATAACATTTTGTTAAATACATTTATGTACAAAAACCTCCAGTAGAAACCTTGTCATGGTAAACAGTCGATACTTGAAATGCCTGTTTTCTCTTCTTGCGATGTTGTGAAGTCACTTTCCATAGTGGACGTTCATCAAGCTCGTTCTCTCAGAAAAACGATTTCTTAGCCCTAGACGGGAATCGAACCCGCAACCTTCTGATGACCGAGCTCCCACGTGAACTGAGTTCGTGTTCAGTATTACGTATTTACATCATTGCTATCACATCGTGACTTCCGCTTAGGCAGTAGCTACATGTGATGAACCTGCTCCCTAGCTCACCATCTGACTCGTGGTAGCTCGGTGGTTGGAGCGTCTCGCCGGTCATCAGAAGGTTGCGGGTTCGATTCCCGTCTAGGGCTCAGAAATCGTTTTTCTGAGAGAACGAGCTTGACGAACGCCCACTACTCGTCTGAGATTTACCAAGCTCCCACATGAACTGAGTTCGTGTTCAGTATTAAGACCTAGACAGAGCTAGTCAACCATTGTCTTGGCAATAAAACCTTGCGCTTGATTTTATTCACAGAACTCATGTTACGCACAAATTCGAGGGCCAAAATTATTTGATGATGTCATCACTGAATGTTTTGATATAAGCAAATCTAATAAATTTATATATCATTCAAAAGACCTTTTTTAGCTTTTGCTAAATATTCAAGTTTCATTCAATTATCTTTACTCAGTGAAAAGTTATGGCACTTTGAATGGAGATGACGTCATAAATCACGTGGCAACAAGGAATTTTCTAGAAAGGTATACCGGGGATTTTGAAAGTTCAATGCCATTCCTCGGATTCAGTTGAAAAAAGCAAATTGTTAGGCCATATGCCTGTCTGCAGTTGACGAAGGTTTTCTGCAGAACCTTTTTCCCGCAACTCGGATAAGAGGCTAAACCAATAACTCTCCCTAAAAGCTAGGAAAACGTTACTCAAACTGTGTAAAAGCTGACACAATTAATTATGGCATGTATCCGTACAACTTTTTGATAAATAGATGATACTGGAACGTCACGTGATCAGTCAAATTGATCACATGACCTTCAGAAATTCTCTCTTTTCATGCGGCAGAATGGTATTCCCAAACGCTTGACATAAAAACAAGAAAGCCTAAGAAATGTCAGCATAAAGTTTATCTTAATGTAGCTTTAAGTCTCCTTACAAAAATTGACATATAACGGGACCTTACAGGTATGCACCTGGACTTACCACAAGTCGACCACTTTTGCGTTGCCACTGTCGGTAACGAGTGGCGAAGTCGCGAGACGAGCTGCAAGCTAAGAAGTTATGAGGGGTCAACTTGTTTCACTTGCAGGAATTTAAATCTGATCAGCTATTCTAAATGGCAATCGTGATTAGCATACGTCACACCACCATAATGTCGTTTGGATATGTGCTTGTTATTGGCGAGATTGATGACACACTCCCAATTACACCCCGGTCCAAAAATCCACCAGTGTAAATTTGGTGTATTACAAGTGGGACAAGTCCTTTCAGCGGAAAAGTACACCGCGAAAAAGAGACTGGGAAAGACTTGTACAAATCTGCTATGCACCGTGACCCGTCTTTGCTTGATGTGCGAGCTTAATCCAAAAAACTGGGATATTCTTTATGTTTACAATCCATTTCATCTCACTGCCATATTAACCGGTTACTGACTAATGTTAGCTTTTTTTATTTTGGTTAGGTCTCCCACATTATCCTGCTCGATTACTAAGGTACAGTTTTAAACTTTAAAATTTTCAGAGCTTAAGTATGAAAACATAAAACAGTAGGGTATATGGGTTCTTACTGTGAAGTATATGCCATAAAACTTTCAATTGTTTCATTCAAATGGCCCAGAACATTGTCTCTATTTTACTTAAAGTGCCTATAAAGCGAAAATCAAGTTGGTCTTATTTGAAAGAGCACTCGAAATGATTAATGAATTTCTTTTGTAGTTTCTCCATTTCTAGCTCTGTTTTTGAGATATTTCAGTTTTTTTGATATGTAAATGAGACGATTGGTGTCGTCATGAGGCTGATAAAGTATTTGGACGAATTGGTACATACCATATTACTCATCCACTGTTTGAAGGAAATCAATTGAAATTTCATTAAGTGGTAGAATTTATAATACTGAACCCATTCTCGTTAAAATATTGTCCCGATAGCGACATATTCATTCCCATATCCCTCAAGTCTATAAACTATAACTCTTCTTTCTAGCCTTTTCGTGAGCATATGTTTTGTTCCCAACAACTTACAATTGCTGCCTTTTGCGTTCTCTACACGGTGTGATTATGTATTTACGTAATATCTCGCTTTATTATGGCAGAACAAGAACTACTCTTTTGTAGGAAGGAGGGATATGGGAACGAATATGTCACCATTATTACAATATTTTGTCGAGAATGGCTTCAGCATTTTGAATTTTACCAGTTGATGAAGTTTCAATTGATTTTTTTTTGAATAGTGGATGAGTTATGACGTATTAACCTATTCGTCCAAATGCTTTGTCAACCTTATGACGTCACCGGTTGTCTTATTTGCATAGCAAACAAGCTGAAATATCTAAAAAACGAAGCCAGATACGGAGAAACTACATAAAGAGTTTCTAAATCATTTCGAATGCTCTTTCAAGTAAGAACAACTTAATTTTGGCTTCATAGACTCTTTAAATAACAGCCGTGCGCTTCTGCTGACTATCATACGAGCCGTGCCATGTTCTTCCAGGTCCAGAAGTAAATGGATGGCATTACCTAATGGAAGATCTTCTAAAGCTCGTACAAACAACAAAAGAACTAATCTCGGAACTATTACAAGATTTTATGGCAGAGGAGAAAACTGTGAAAAGTATAATATTAATGAATTGATGGAGTAATAAAGACGATGTTCGACGCCACATGAATGAAGCACAATCATGCATAAATTTTAGCTCAGTTTTGTGGCATATGTTTCATGATAAGAACCCATATACTCTCCCTTTTATATTTTCATACTTAAGCTTCGAACATTTTACAGTTTACTGAACCTAAGCAATCCAGCGGGATTATCTGGGTGACTTAACCAAAACAAAAATCCTAACCATAGTCAGCAACCTCATTAATATGGAAGTAACACTTATGGATTGTTCCCAAAAAATATCTTCCAGTTTGTGCACGTACTGTACCTCGCACATCAAGCTATATCAGTTCAAGGGGTATAACAGTAAGATCACTTAATACTTTGAGGCCTTCTGAGGTTTCCCCTTAGACGAGTAAAATCGCCTGGCGTTAGCCCGTGTAGAATTGTCTGGCGTTAATGGGTTACCCAGAGTGGAATTGTCTGAGGCAAATGCTAAAAAGCTTAGCCACCTCTCAAATTGGTTGCGGGTTGCAATCCTGCCTCTTTACAGGTAAACCTCACTAAGTAAATAAAGCATATATTACACATTGACAAACTACGTTGTCCTATTTTAGTTTGCAACAAGAATAATCATGCAGTATGATCAAAAGTTCTTGCCTGGCTTACGGTTACTTCAGTAATGAAACGAAAAGAATTAGCTGGTGTTAGCCAAAGTGAAATTGTCAATCTTTAACCAGAGTAAATTAAGTGTTAGCGAAGTGTTAACATGTTAATCTCTCAAAATTAGACTAAAAGCTTCGTTAAAACAAACTTTCTACAGACAGATTTCTTGTTTTTATGCTCAGCATTTGTGGATACCATTCCGCCGCAGGAGAGCGAGAATTTCTGAAAGTCACGTACTCAATCTGACTTGTCACGTAACAATCCTGTACCTTCTATTTATCTAGACGTTGTACAAATTCATGCCATGAACAATTGTCAGCTTATACTCGGTTTGAGTAATGTTTTTCTGACATTTTGAAAGAATCATTGGTTCAGAGGAAAGGAACAACTGAAAACCTTTGTTAACTGGCTTACAAAGTAAAATTCAAGTTGGAAAACGTGGACTTACGGCTGCGCATAATTTCTAGCCTTTATGGTTGTTTTACCCAGCCGGTATTCTCTTTTATTTAAATTACTGTCGACGACAATTACTGTAATTAAAAAAAGGGTACAAATAAAATTCTTCTTCAACGTACAAAATAAGCACGGAATTGTAGCTCCAGACTATTTGTACGTCATTGGGTGTTTACACTTTTATTATCTGTGTTAGTCGTTGGGTTCTCTTTTGCTTTTGGAAAATGAAGTTTGACTTACTGTATAAGAAGAGGCATATGGTAGATTGGTTTGTGCATGGTTTGTATTTTTTGATCATGATCACTTTTTAAACTTCGAAAGCCAGACTTCGGGAAGTTTTGTGAGAAATTCTGTTGTTGTGGTTGACGAAATTTACCCAACGACTGGTCTCGTCGTTGGGTAAATTTTACGGTCAAGTATTTTATTATCATTGAAAGTAAAAGATTGATTATGTTGCCGGCATTGATTCGCAATTTCAAATTGTTTATAGGCATTCACTGTTCCTCGTTCAGTTTCACCGACATACTTTGCGCTGGCCATAGGGATTAAAGGATTTTTTTGGGATAGATTTTAACCCTTTATACCTTAAAGGATAAAACTGACCGACAGTTAAGGGCAACCTTGACGTGAAAGTGTGAACTATGGTTTCCAGAAATTAATGTTTGTACTGTCTTTCTCAAAATATCTTAAACTAACTAATCTTTCTGGACGGAAGAAATTGTCCATCATTTTTGTGACGATTCAGTTCTGTTTCCTATCAACTTTATAGAACTATGAACGTTTGAATGTCAGGACAGGACATTTTACACCATTGGTGTGCGGTTGTTCTCCATTAAAGCGAGAACTAAAAGATTACATATCGTGAGTTCTAAAAATTAATTTTTTATGTGTAGTAGAGTAACTTAAAGTCCGTGGCTTGAAAATTAAGTTTGTCTTACCTGAAACAACTCTTGAAATAATAAGCAATATCTTTTGCACTTTTCCACATCTCACATCGTTCTTGAGACAAGTGTATGATTGATATGTAAATAACACCCTGCATAAATGTAAAACTTGCAAAGTTGTTGAAGTTGTTGAGCAGTGTCAGAGATGGAACTGTGAATGTGGGTGTGCTTGCCACATAACACTAAACAGACAAAGTTTATAGTGATTTCATAGAACAATTTCAAAGATATGTGTGATTTTTTAATAACTCATGATCCACTGTGACTTATGTAAGGTGTTATTTACAGTACATATCAAATAAATCTTATTATCATTCACTTTATAGTATTCTCAAATCTGATTGGTTAATTTGCCAGCAAATAACTGCGTGCAAATATCGATCAGCTGCAAATAACTGCGTGCAAATACGCTATTGAGCATGCACACTTCGAA
>JBAHVQ010162898.1:0-17500 GCA_036872915.1 Nanipora kamurai | reverse complement strand
ACATCGGTGTTTAAGGTGCTTATATATCGCTTAAACACCTCGGTCACGGTATACGACCTTTACAGACGTCCCTGTGGCAGTGAAGGCGTTAAAACACAATCAGCAGTGTTTTATCAACTTTAAAAATTCAATTCAATACAAATTTGGAGCTGCAAGGCGCCTATCCATTGTGTGCACCATCAGAGACCTTAAGATACTCCGGTTTCAGTTTACCGGTACCGGTACGGCCATTTTCTCTCGTGATTTTTAATTGTGTCCGCATCTTTACTCGTACTTTCTACCCGTTTTTCCGGGATAGACCTGGTCTACCCGTAAAAAGACAAGCGGATAATCAGCAAAATTCCCGAGAAGGAACGGGGAAACGTGTAAGTGTTCGTATCACTTTTAAAATGCATTTTTCCATAAGCTACTGCTTTTTGAACATGTTTTGACAAGACCTAGAACTTTTCTTTTGCTTTAAAATGGCTATTGCCTAAATCGATATATAAATATTGTCGAAATAATTATAAATAAATATTGTCTAAATCTTTAGCTAGTTTTTCTGAGAGAGCGCGAAGTGGTTACTTGACTGACTTTTTAATTCAGCAGGTTTTAGGATAGCAATTTTAATTGTATAAGGTTTTTATGAGGTCTTGAGTCGTTTAAATTGAGCCGTCAAGACTGTTTTCAATTAAAAGTGACACAAGCATTAGTACTAGAGATACTACTCTAGCTTTAGCAGCCGCCATTTTTGTTTTTGATTTTCTACACGTCCACGGGAATCTTTAGTTACAAATCGTATCCGCATTTACGGGTACCGATACGTGAATATTACCCGTGCCTGTAAACCGCAACCTGGGTATCTTAAGGTCTGTAATACCTACCTACGGGATGTGAATGTTTGTCTAAGGAAAATCCAAAGTTAAAAAAAAAACAATCAGAGACGAGCCAATCGAATGAATCGTCTGATTCATGGTGAGGAATGAGAAAAGTCATACACTAAATATTTCCAAATGGAATGAAATTCAAACAAAGGTATTTTTTATGGAATTAAATTGTCTTTGCTTTTCTATATTTTTGTGGCAAGTTAATAAACTACTTTGTGGTACTTTCCGCAATAATGTAAGATAAATTAGACGCAATTTTTCAGTGTCCCTGCGATGAAAAATCGTCTTTCTTATTTTGATCTTATTTGACAATATATTTGAAATGCCGATGAATGGAGATCTTAGTTCGTAAATATCTTATCTCGTACAACATATCTAGATTTCTAAAACATACAAATTAGGTAGCTTATGACGTCATTTACTGCACACTGACAAACGAAAATTCACAAAACGAGGAAAGAAAATTAGGAAAGCTTTGAAACTTGGCATACTTCTTTAACAGGTGTCAGACCTTAGCTCTCTTAACCGCTTCCTGACAGTTTACACGTCGTTAAGCTGACACCGCTGGTCAAAGGAGTGCAGACCATTATAAGGTGAATTGCCAGCTTTCTAAAGGTAATATATAGCCTGGGGTGGAGTGAAAGTAAGTTTTAATTTCGCACGTGTTTTCAAAGTTTTACAAACTTACCCGAGTCGCGAAAAGACGAGGGTAATTTGTAAACTTTGAAAACCCAAATCAGTGAGATTAAACCCTGTTTTACGACGAAGCGCGATGCGTGACGACCCCTTCAAGTGCACTGTCAACGCAACGCGGGAAAAACAAGTCCATTAGAATGAGGAGGGGGACGGACTAAAATATCTAAAATCTCTCTCTCTTAACTCTCTTAACTCTCTCCCTTATCTACGTATATTTGAATCTTCTTAAACCTCGATTACGATCGACTGTTTGTTACGTGTGAACAGTGTTTGCTACGGCAAACACTGTCCGACGGCGGAGAAACTAGCAAGTTTAATTATATTATATGAAGAATCCCGAGGCCAATCGGTTTCCATGACAACGGCATAAGTGGATTGGAGAGGTTTATTTTACTTTTTATCATAAACATGCGAAGTTTCAATAATTCCTACTGTTCTATTGTCCGAAATATTTCTAACTTGTCGAATTTTACTTGGTCTGTGCGGAGTAAATGACATCACAAGGTAACCAATTTCCGTATTTCAAAAACCTGGATATTTCTGGTAGGACAAGGGATATCGACAAACTAAGAAAGCCATTCTTCTTCCTTTCAATTGTATTTCTACATAAGATCAAAATCGCGAAGACGATTTTTTCATTGTTGTGACAATTTGTTATAAACGTTTACTCTGAAAGTTGAATAATGGCACTCGTTTCGGCGAAAATAAATATAAAATAAAAATGAGTTTGAATTTACCTGCCATACTGCAGCACATGAATTTTTCAAGACAGTAGAGTGAGTTACAGCAGGATCGGTAAAGTCCAGTGACATAATATCCCGGCCTCTGGCATGTCACCATTCCAGCTCTCTCGGCATCAAATGTACGCTGTATGTCTTCAATGTAGCAATTTTCATATTTAAGAGCGTGGTTTTCCGGTTTGCAACAATTTCCATATTCTATGTTATGTAAGTACTGACCCTCGGTATGATATAGTCCACTTAGAAAATATCCTTTAGGACACTCGGCCCAAGAGGGTCCCCTTGAAAAAGAAATGTTCAGGAAATGATTGTCAAAACGTAGGAATGACTCCAGCTCCCTGGTGTATTGACTATATTCTACTAAATGACTGCTTGACAATACATGAATTTGTACTTTTAGATTGCAGTTTGATGTTATTAAGTCTTAGGAAATCTTCTTGATCAAACTGTGGGACGCCATGGACTCAAAAAAACTTTGAGCTCTAGACGTGAGAGTCGAACCCGCAACCTTCTGAATGCTAGCCGGACGCTCTAGTCATTGACCCACTAGAAGTCAGATGGCGGAGCAAATCTGCCATCTGAGTTCTAGTGGCTCAATGGTTAGAACATCTGGCTAGCTTTCAGAAGTTTGCGGGTTCACGTCGCATCTGGAGGTCAAAGTTCTTCTGAGACCATGGCGTTCCACAGTTTGATCAGCAAGATTTCCTAAGAGGAATAGACGAATTATCGTAATTAAATCATAAAAGTTTTCAAAAATCTTGGAAAATTGATATTAAAAAAACTTTATTGGTTTGTTTCCTTTGTTATAAAATTAGGTAAACGTCAGCGTGACAATCAGTTGCTTCTAATCAATTCTGCAGAAACGTAACGGACAAAAAATAATTTCATAGTTTAAACTATCCATAAAACTAACCGTACCTGTCAAAACTCAACACCCAATCGGCTCTGATGCATTTTGAATTCTCAGAGGTGTATGGGCTGACTGCTTTACAGCATTGAGCCGCTTCAATATTAGATATATAATCTTTTGTATTGTCGGGTTCACGTGATCTTTCCAAACCAATAATGTATGGATGAGAATTGGGGCAAGCGGACCATCCTTGTCTGTCAAAACTCACCGACCAGTTGGCCTTCAGACACAATGCTGATTCTATAAATTCAAATACATATGGAGAAGTTACGATTAAAAGTAGGATATGATGTAGAGTGTTTTTAATCGCAGTTATTGTATTAACCTTTTCCTGCATAGTGTTGTCGTACAGCTACAAGTTAAACAACAGAACAATTGGAAAAACAAAGCATAAAACAATTAGAGAACAAAGAACAAAGGGGGGAAAATCATGCAGGAAAGGATTAAATCTATTTTGTCCAACCCTCGAATATCCGTCACCAGTGCGCGATGGGAATTTTTGTTATTTCGATCCACTTCTTGTTTGGATTTTACATGCTTTTCTTTTTTTTTTTTATTAGCTTTAAATAAATTAAGAAAAGAAGAGGACCAATGGTACTTCCTTGCGGAACTCCAGATGTTACGTAGGTATGTAGAAGAAACCCATCGACCACAACACGTTGTTTTCCTCCCTCCAAGTAATGTGAAAACCAATTCAAAAGTGAACCAGAAATGCCATAATGTTGAAGTTTAGTCAGTAATTTATCGTGCGAAACGGCATCGAAGGCTTTTGAAAAGCCTAGGTTGATCATGTCAGTTTCTTTTCCAGAGTCCAGCGCCTGACCAACATTGTGTAGAACAGCAAAACGTCGGGTGACGCAAGACCTTCCGGCACGAACAAATCAGTGTTTTTGAAATTTAGTTAGACAAATCGGTCTAATCAATAAAAGGTTGTTACCAGTCATTTCCTCGTAGAATTCAAAATTTCACTTAAAACCGCCCACATGCCAAAAGTTATCTTTATCTTCTCGTGGAAGAGTAGATATATTACCACACTGTCTTTGGCTTATAACAAAAAATGGTTCTGAAACTCATTAATAATGCATGAACCCAAAAAAGCAATGTTTACTGAGTGTTTGAAAACTTGTGGAAATGCAAAGTTCTTTGTTCGAGAAGTTAGTTCAAATACTCAACGTCGGATTTACCTGTATTTCAAAGTCCTCGTTAATTTAAAAGACTCTACTTTTCAAAGCACACTTCGACTTTGAAGTCTCGGTAAAGCCCATCGGCTTGTATTTAAACTACTACGTCAACATGTTTTTCACTCTTGCTGAAGAAAATGTCAGGAAGATCTCAGTTTGCAAAGAAATTTATAAGTGTAGAGAAGTATTTCATAGTTTTATACCGATAAAGTTTAACCTCGAGTTCAAACAAACCGTGTTGTTACCTTTAGAAGCTGGCTTCTCACAGATATATTTGTATTCTTTTGAACATGTTTGTGCCAGCCATGTTCGCCGTCTTGTGGGTCTTGCCGCAACACACCCAAGTTCGGGACGAAAAGCAGTTATATTATCCCAAACGAAGAAAGAAGCTTGCCCTTCACCTAGTAACTTCAATGTTCCGTTTGCTTGGTGCCTTAAACCAAGCCAGCTTTGATCATTAATGTGCCTACCAACAAAATTGTTTTCTTCTCTGGTAGAAATAGTTGCGAGATGAGAGCCAAGATTAAGGTTGCAACGCTCCCTGGCTGAGGTCCAGCTTAAGGTTTCATTGGAGCCGAAAAAAAAGCACGAACAACCAAACTGTTTCCATTCACGTGGACAGCCAAAGTTATCTGAACAAACGAAGAGCAGAACACGTTGGTAATAAATTTGAAAGGTAAATGTTATGCATGTAGATTGTCTGCATCTAATCTAGATATTCAAGGAACAAAGATATTTTTACCATGTCGGTTGAAATAGTAATTGCAAATAAGGAAACGCTTTTGTTAGGGAAGCTTCCATAATAAATTCATTAAGGGACTGGTAACTATTTATCACGTGGCACGCAAGCGTAGGCAGTGATCTTGTTAAACCGTTCTTCCGCCGCGACAACAGCGTCTGAGTCTGTACGAATGTGATGTTTTTGGACTACCTTCGGGGAATTTCTTTAAAATTTCGTAAATAAAGCGAACATATTAAGATTAACAACATACCTAACTGTCAAAATTTACGTCGAACAGAATTTTTTCAAATTCACAAATTCTGTAGGAAAACATCTATTTCGGCAACCTCCGCTAATATTTTGGTATGTTATTCTTCAGTAAAAAAATACATCCTGATATTAATTTTCAAAAAATTTCACCGAAGACAACCGTAGGTAATGTGTCTTAACCGTGATAATCTTGAAAATATGCGTTATTGTTACCGTGGTAACGCCAAAAAATTGCACAATTCGGCAAGTTTTTTTATGTTCATGACACTTCTACAGTTAGATACACTCTATCCCCAACCTACAATTATTTTAAAGATAAAAGTACATGCCCATAAACGAAGATCATACTAATTGCTGCCTGTTAAATCAGTTTATTCAACATCCAGGTGGTGACCTGGAAACACGAAAGTGAACTGGGACTGGTTGTCAAATAGAGCTCCATTTCCAATTTAAGTTAGTTAATATCTCGTGAACTATACCAAATTCTGTTCTTAAATTCGTAATGGAAATGCCTTTCCATTTATTGAATACTGACGCAAAGTTTCAAACAGTTTCACAAAAGACACAGAATGTTACAACTGTTTAAAGATACGAAACTGGATTTTTATTGTGCCGCTAGTCCCAGGCCTTTTGCTTGCCGTCAGATCATATGAACGGTGGCAGTGACGTAGCATGCACGCCAAGAGAATAAACTCTGGGTGATCCGGTGCATCATTGTGGCAATTACAAAATAACATTACCGAGAAGGATTCCCCAAGAAGGTGAACAGGACAGGAGGAGAAGACTGTCACCAACTTCACTTGAAATATTTTTGTGTTATCAAATATCCGCCTATCCGTTAATCTTGCTTTTTAGTTTGTTTTCGGGAGAGGCCGTATTGAAGCCTTTTCGCGTACACGTATACTGCTACTGACCACCATATAACTGGACTGCGGGTGAACCCCACTGACCTCTGTACGACTGTACTGCGGATGAACCACTGAAAAATGTCCTCAAAAGTCCGCCATCTTGGTATGTCATAAACCCTCGTCACGTGCAAGATGCGTATCATGAGAGGGAAACTGGAAATGGTAAGCAACCGGTAAAAAGAGATGGTTTGCCGTACAGTTTCATCAAGTGATTTTTTGGGATTCTTTTACAAGATTTGTTGTTAGTTTTACCATTCATTTTCATGAAAAATATACTCTGTAACTCGCTCTGATATTTTTGGAAAAATATTTCAAATTGAAATATTCATTTCTGTCTTTTAAAGTGATTTTTGCCTGTGTTTCAACCGGAGGTAATGAGCAAACAGTGAAAAGTCGCGTAGGAGACTAAAACTGACGTACAAAGCCGCGTAGGGGACTGAAACTGATGTGCAAAATTCAACTCCATGTCCGCCATGTTTGACTTCACCTGAGGACGGGAAATTCTGTCGCGATATATAGAGGTCACTGGTGATAACTTACACCTCTGACCAGTGTGCACCGCGTGCGTCATTACGTCGTTTGGCGTGCCAAGTGTTCAGAAATTGTTTTGATTACTTGATATAACCAAATTAAATCATCGCAAGAAGATTGGTTATTTGATTTAACCAAATTAAGATGCAAATTGAAAAGTGGTTATTTGAAATAAACAAATCAAGTTGAATTAACCAACTTAACTCACGGCAGAAGTAGTTATTTGAAAAAAACCATTTTGCTTTGATTTGGTCATTTGATTTAACTAACTCATAACATGACAGCCAATTTGATTATTTGATATAACCAAACGAATCAGCTAAGAAATGACAATATTAATGGTAAATAATAAATGAACACTTGGCACCCCGTACTAACGAGTCTTACTAGCGTCTCACTCTTCTACCACGAGTTCTACACTCATAAAATAATTGCTTATTTATACCACGGTTGAAAGCGGGATTTCTCTCAGTCATTTCCAGTTTTATCATCTCAGTTCATGTAAAAAACATTAACATTTATGAAATTTCAGTAGCGTCGATCAAAATTCAATACGAAAAATGAGAAAATCAACAAAATAAATAAAAAGTCATTGAGTGATAACGCGTATACATTGATACGTTGTATGAAGAAGACTGGTAATAACAATTACCAAGACTGGCAATGTCTGACATTGCCAGACTTGTTGTTGTGTACAGGAAATTGTTGCACAAAATATAGCACTTGAAACGTCGTTTTCAGATGTGCGCGGTTAGAGTAAGCGTTACGATGACTGAGGAGAGAAGGAGACAGAGAATTTCGCAACTGGGGAAAGTTAAATACTTTTTTCTTGAAGAGTCAGAACAAGATTATATCTAGGAATGGCGAATTCTTTGGGGTTTAATCGCTCAGCTACCACAAGGATATTATCCAAATACTGTACATTCGAGAAGGAATGTAAAGAGCCCTTGTAAACCCTATCTTTTCTTCCTGCGATATTCTCTCTCTCCTTCTTGGTTCAGTCATTGTAACGCTCACTCCAGCCGCACACATGTGGAAACGTTTTAAGTGCTATCTTGTGTAATTGTATGCACAACGTATATCCAAACTTTATAGGTAATTGACTTTTTTATTTTGTTGCTTTTCTCAGTTTTCTTATCTAATTTTGATGGGTGCTAATAAAATTCCACAAACATTAATGTTTTCTACATTGACGTTGTTGAACTTCAAGTTAACGGAATATTGAATCACTTGTTGTAAATGAATTTCCTTTTAGCGCTATTAAAATTAGATGAGTCATGCACTTGTAATGTTTATCAGGTCACATATAAATATCCCTTGTAAATAACCTATTATCATTTGCACTGAAGATGGCATGAGTTTTGCCGAAACATTTATGTAATAAAGAAATTTGTCATTTACTTTAAGTTTATATTAGCATTTGTGCTTTTACGATCTTATGGAAATATTAAAATTCGATTGATTATGGAAGTTTGAAAAACGCTGTTGAAGATGCGAATCGCTCAAATGAACATCACTTTTACTTTCATGAAGGGCAAAAGATGTATTAAAGCCCAGACTTCCATAATCTGTGCGTATATCTAAGAATCGCGCATGTTTTTTCTTTGTTTAGCCTGCGTACAAACTAGTCGCTGACACAGCGCCATTTAACTCTCAGTAAATATTCTCTTCGGTCTCGAAAATAATTTCCTGTTTTACATTTCCACTCAGTAGGTCGAAAGCTTAAGGGAATATAACCATTCGTATATTGTGGGTAGGTTAAATGGAACAACGCTAAAACTAAGCATCAGATGGAAATATTCATATTTCTTGCACATTTTCCGCCTTGAAACCACGGGTGGCCGAAATTGATATTTTACTGACCAAATTACATTTAATAATTTCCCTTGCTTCGCTCATCGAGATCATTTTCCTTTCCATACACGACGACCTTTTCTACCCGAATGCCGATAACAATTGCGAACATCGGTTTCACCAAACCAAAAAGTGCGAAAATCTAAATCGACCTTCTAACACCAATATATCCGTGACGTACTGCACGCTGGCTTAAATAAAAGACCATTGAGATACGGGAGATGAAGAACAAGCTTACAACTACTTCTGACTTAACTCTCGCGTAAAAAGAGCGGAAAATCGTGTTGGTGGAAATTAAAATATGGGGACAGCGTACTGTTAAAAAATATTATCAAGACTGGTTCGAGTTTCTAAAATGTTAGTATTTCCGCGTTCTTATGTATGGCCTACGCTGTTCGAACCTCCAACACAGTTTGACGTGTTCCCTTGACATATCAAACATAGGGCATACTGTTTCACATTTAGGTTCAGTTTTTCACCTGAATTCTTAGCATTGTTGATCATTTGTAGAAATTAAGATACATTTCGCAACACCTGCTTGCGCACGAGTGATGCCTCAAGGCGCCTTCACTTGGAAAACAAAAGTTGACAAACTCGAGTTGGCGTGTACATGTGTGAACTTCACAACAACAGTTGGGAAACACATTGGCAAACTGTTTTGGCGTGTTGGCAAATTGTTTTGATGAGTTTCACACAAACCTGGGTTTACCAACCACTGTTTGCAAACTTTCGTTTGTAGTGTGGCTTTACGTTTCAAATGGAAATCTTATTAAAATACACCACAAAAGTTAATAGACCAGAACTTCATGAAATAATTTCTCGTTAATGGCTGACAATAGAAGTACCCAGAATAATCAAGTTCGGAACTTACCCGACTCCACTACGACTTTAAGAAACACGACCAGTGTAATTCCTTTTAGTAACAGCGAGCTCATTTTCATTTGATACGCTGATCGTTAGTTTAAGTTAAGTTAAAGACTGTCCGAACCAAAGGAAATCCGAGTGAATATCATAATATCAAAAGTACTAAACGTGGGTGGTTGAAGTATTTGACGGAGAGGGGATTGGCATCAGTTCCGTAATTCAATCTATTTCTGAAAGTAAAGTTTCGCTTTTGCTCCAAGGCATCAACTGTTACACAAACAACGGAATATCAATAAAGTATTTGTCTCTAGGTATTCTCATTCTCTCGATCGGATCTCGTGTTTACAATCAAACAGGAAGATGGTTACGAAAGACTATTGTCATGGAAATTTTACTTGCTTTTCTTCATCGCCTCCGGCCTCATTTGTAGAACCAGCGCTAGAAAAATTATGCTTCCCCTTTTGCGACGTTCCTTTGAGCGATTCGCTTCTTCAACAGCGCGTTTCAAACTTCAATAACGTCAATCAAATTTCAATAGCGCTAAAAGGATATTCATTGAGAACAAGTAACTAAATATTCCGTTAAATTGAAGTTCAATAACGTAAGTGTGAAAAACAGTAAAAAAATTAACATTTATGGTATTTCATTGGCGTCCATCAAACTTCAATGAGGAAAATGGGAAAATCAACAAAATAAAATAAAAGTCAATTGGAGATAACGCATATATATCGATATATGTTGTATGAGGAAGACTGGCAATATCTAGAGGAGAATGGTGCACAAGATAGAGCACTTGAAACGTCGTCTGCCGATGTGTGCGGCTCGAGTAAGCGTTGCGATAACTGAACAAAGAAGGATACAGAGAATTCGCTGGATAACAAGGGAAGGTTAATACTGTTTTTGGAAGAGCCAGAACAAGACTATATCTTACAATGGCGGATACTTTGGGGTTCAGTCGCTCAACTGCCACAAGGATAATATCCAAAGAAGGGAGAGTTAAGAGTCCTTACTAACCTTACCTTATCTTCCAGCGCTATTCTCTCTCGCCTTCTTGGTCAGACATTGTAACGTTCAGCCGCACGCATGTGAAAACGTTTTAAGTCCTGTCTTGTATAATTGTACGTACAACATACACCGACATATTATCGCTAATTGACTTATCTTATTTTGTTGATTTCCCCATTTTTCTTATTGAATTTTGATTGACGCTAATGAAATACCGTAAATGTTAATGTTTTTTACATTGACATTACTGAACTACAATTTAACGGAATATTTGATTACTTGTTGTAAATGAATTTAATTGTAGTGCAACTATAATTTGATTGGCGTTGTTGAAGTTTGAAAGGCACTATTAAAGATGACAATTGCTCTAATGAGCACCGCTTTCGGTAAGGTCAAAAGGTGTAATGAGTGAAATATTAAATGCTGAACACAAATTTGATTCATGTGGAAGCCTGGTATATATCAGACGACAAGCGATTGTTCGTCAAGCTTGGTATCTCAGAAAAACGGTTTCTGAGATATTTCAGTCATTGCTGTCATATCGTGGCTTCGGCTTAGGCAGCACATACAACGAACCTACAACTTAGCTCATCATCTGAATAGTAGCTCATTGGTAGCTCAATGGTTGGAGCGTCACACCTGTCATCAGTTTTAGTTTAATCAGAAGGTTGCGCGTTCGATTCCCGTCTAGAGCTCGGAAATCGTTTTTCTGAGGAAATGAGCTTAACGAATGTTCGTTGGTCGTCTTATAATTGATCTCTAAAGTACAAACGAAACCTCAAACAAAGTTAGGAATTTCTTGGAATTTCTTGGCGTTCTTATATTATAATTTATGTAGTGATAGTCTTTTTACCCGTAAATGGCAAGCTTTTTTCTGAAGTACGTTATGACATATTTGATGTTTTCCATTCATCCCATCAAATTATCTGAGACTCCATGGCCATTTACAATGAACCACAGTATTAAAACGTAAAAGAATAAGCAATATATTTCCGAATCATCTTTAGGGTAACATGAAGGGAAATTTTCATGATAAACCGATTAAATAATTATTTCCATGAAACAAAGAACTGAAGATCTCCAAATTTGAGGAATTCTGTACTTCAGACAAAAAAGTAAGACAGATGCCGGAAACGTGAAAGAGGAAACGAAAATTTATGTCCAAAGCATTTCTTTGCAAATCTGAAGACAACTGCGAGCAAACTAAAAAAGTATCTTGAGACAAAATTCCAGATGTTTCTCATAATAACGTAATCTATGAAATAATTTGTACAGGATGTAATCGACGTTACATAGGTAAAACAGAACGCGGCTTAGACAGACGACTTCTAGAACACTCACCAATCTCAGTGTTCTTTTTGACAATCTCAATGACATGTCCCCTCCTCTCACCGACGCCTCACTTATGTATAAAAATCTTATCGCCAATAAGTTCAGAATATTATATTGTTGTAAAAATAAAAATCCTAATTTACTATTACTTTTAGAAGCTCTGTTTATAAAGTTTAACAGGTCAGAGTTAAATAATGGCCTGAAGGCATCCAAAGAACTAACACTTTTTCCCTCATATATGGTTTCTTTAATGGTAAACAGTCATCAGCGGCAGCATCTTTAATTGTTCACGTGTGTCCTCTGCTTTCTAGCTGATGATGTCATCGTTGTAACTATATAATCGCATTGTTTGCTTATAATCCATTACGATCTGACAATGGCTTTTCAGTAAAGTCGAAATATCATCTCAATCATTCGTCGTCTTGTTATTGACTCCTATCTTGGGTTTTCAAGATGTCATTGTCTTTCGGGATTTGCTTTTTACTCTATAGACAGCATGGATTGCGTCGGGTATATTGAGAAGAACCTAATTTGAACAGACGCACTTATAAAACAAAGATATAAAAGTTAAGTGCTGCGTAGGCAGTTCTGAAAGGTTTGTAGAAAACGGAAAAGGGATGGGGCAACTGCCGGAACTTAGGTGTGGGTGAGGGAAGAATGACATCACAAACAAGATTTCGATCTGGTATCTCTGGTATCTTTATGCAGCAGATGAATAAGGGGAACCGACCATTACGGTAAATTGTGATTTTTCTTTTTTCCTTGCACTTCTAAACCACAAAGGCATTTTAATTTCTTAAAAGGAGGCGCGCCCCCGTATGTAGGTCTGCCATTGCACCTTCTCCTTTGTTCAGTTGCTCCGTTGCTCCTTTGTTCACTTTCTCGCGTTCTCATTTGCCCACTTCCCACTAAAATACTTACAACTTGTTCACGTGCTCACTGTCTTAGTTGAACAATTAAAGAAAAAAGGCGAAAAAAGATACAAACTGGATCAAATATATACTGTTCATTGACTAGTTCGAGTTGTTCAACTGGTCAAGCCTATAAAGTATTGCAGGTGGATTACAGAATTGCCGGTGTTTGTTGAATTAAGCTTTTACATATAGTGAACTTTTATTAAGGCCATGGGCGTAGAGTAGAGGGGGCTCCGGAGACTCAGTCCCCTGAGAATTCTTTTGGTGGGGCTTAGCTGCCCTGGGATTTTGGCGGCTGTAACTGGCATTTATGAATGGTTAGTTCACTGGTCGTATACATACCGGCCATCGTTCCATTATTCTTTCTAGCCCGAGGGACTCGTCATATCTTGGTATAAGACTTAGTATTGGTAGTAGACCGGGCCCAAATTTTGGAGTACGAAGATATACCTAGCGTCAAGCGAAAGCAGCTGAGTCATTAGGGACACGCACATTATTCCCAAAAATTTACCCATTATTCTGTTCCTTTATTCCCAAAACTTTCCCCCATTATTCTCAAAATTTATTCCTATTATTCTCAAAGTTATTCCCCAAATTAGTCGATATCAAGTAACGAAATTGAAACGTATCTTTAAAAGGTTAAAATTTTCATTTATCGGAGTGATCCTTGCAGAACACAGGCTTCCTAAGCTCTTGGTACGAACGCTACAAAGTTTGAATTATAGAGGTTTGTACGGGAATGGAACAAATTCATTCTGAACCGGACAAAAATATGAAACTGGATGATTTCAACTGGTTTCAACGCGGCGAACGATAACACACTGAAATCGCTTGAATTTGGCCTGAGAAACGAAAAAACTACAAAAAAATATCATGGCATCAAGGTAAGCCAATCTTGCTGTTTCACATTTTTCCCCATTTCAAAATGAATTTGTTCCATTCACATACAAACCTCTACAGTGCGTACCAAGAAAAACGCTACCTTCTTAAAAATTGGGATTATTACTTATAAATCACCTATTGTGGTAATTTGACAGCCATAAATTAATACAATAGGAGATTTGTAAAGAATACTGATTAGATTTTAATAGGGTAGCGTTTCGTTTTTTTGAGAGACACTGTATAATTCAAACCTTGTAGCTTTTGTATCAGGAGCTTGGGTGGCCTGTGTACAGAATTCAAGAGTGACTTTGTCTCGATGGTTACTTAAAGTCCTCCGGAATCTTTCCCCTTCGATGTTTATCTTGTTCTGGCGGGAACAAAGTTGGCCGAAAGAAAATGTCAACCGAACTGAACGCCGAATACAAGAATTTAAAATCGTCAAATATCGGAGTTACAGCATGGAGTAAGTCTTTTATTCTTACAACCCGCTCTACTCAATGAATTATATTAACCATTTGAGAAAAACAAAGGTTTTGGTTTTCTTCTAGAGTCGTAATAAGTTGTTGGACATTAAGTTCTCGTTTTCACAGTGGAACTTAGTGTTGGAAGATATTTTAGGGGCATTGTGTATCATCATATTGTAAATTTAATTTCATTATTAAACCCATTACATGGACCCTCTTGGACTCTTAAATTGTGCGTCTGTATTTAGTCATCCAACTCCTCACGCTAAAACTTTTTGTCGTAGTTTTGATATGAAGACTGAACACCAATAGGCAATAGTTTTTAACGTATAATGAAAAGAAAGTACACTTAATCCTTTAAAGTTTTGCCTGGTGATAATTGATATACTATGTGTAGTTTGTGGAACACCACGTTTTATTTTAATGCTAAGCTCTCGACCTGTTGACTGGGGACTTCATCAGAGCAATTAAAAATTTAAAAATTAATTAAAAATTAATTAAAATTAATTAAAAATTAAAAATTAATTTAAAAATTAAGAATTAATTAAAAACTAAAGAGTGTTGCTGTCTTGCGTGATTTCTAACAGTTGTTTTGAATATATGATGTGAGCCAATGGGTCGTTGGCAATTGCTCTGATGAAGTCCTGAGTCAACAGGTCGAAAGCTTAACATTAAAATAAAACGTGGTGTTCCACAAACTACACATAGTATAAAGTACACTTACTTTGCAAATAGGGGAAAATTCAAATTATGGTGGTAAGGCTTTGCAGATGAAAAAATTTTTTTTAATGTATGGAAAATACAAAATTTAAAAAAGTGTTAAATTACCATATTGACAAAATACTTAGGGTATCAAAGAGAAGTGAAACAGGAAGGTGGAGGTCAGACGCAGGTAAAAACTGCTTATTTGACCCTTGCCTTGTCCTCGTAGGTAAACCTGGACCCACCACTGCAGGTGAAATGATCTCAGTCAGGGTGTACTTGGGAATTAACTTCCATAGTGAAGTTAAACTTTCTGTAATAGTATTTGTGTAAAGTTATGTTTCTAATACTGTGTTATTTCCTCAATGTTTCTGCAAGACTTGATGTTGGCAAGTCATCTTGTGGCATATTCCAACCCATATAATTGGTGCACTTGTACCAGTCAGATTTTGTACGTACAAGTTCACCCATTGGAATAACATAAAATTAAGTCATTGACTAGTCTAAGCTCTGACATGTCAAATGGTTACATGTTTGTTATTTATCAATTTACCAATTTAAGGTAAACACTTTCTTGTACTGCAGAAACCATGTGTTACCAATGACAAATACTTGAAAATTATTTTTGCTCAGTTTAAAATTTAACTTTTTGGAAGTAATGGTAAAGATCTTTAATTCCTTTTCCATACAGCAGAATCTCAATGAGCAGTCCCTGATATAAAATTGAATCAAAAAATAACAGGATTCTGCAAAATAAGGATGATAATTTTGTATAATTATATTAGAATAAATTATCATAAATTAATTTTGGACTTTTCCATGTGCGCATGCAAATATAGTCATGATTACATGCTGAGTTATTTAATTTCACAGGGCATATAGTTACTGGTTCAGAATATCTTTGCTGGTATTTATTTGCTGTAGTACATTTGAGCAAGTTTATTACTTCCATAACTGAATGATTAAATGAATTAATCATTTCACAGCATTTCATCAACATCATTGGAAAAACTACTTTCACTATGAATAAAGTTATAGCTTACATTTTACAGAAAGATATGATTTTATAATGTGGGTCTGCACTGAGAAATAACATCATACAGTACTTCTTATTTTTGCTCTATCCCATTAATATATCCACTATAATACACAGGAGTTTGTATTGTGTGAGTGGGACTAGGTAAGCCTGCCTTGCCAGCACTCAGCTCTATGCATAAACTAGAACTTCTGCCCGGCACTCAAGAGTGCAATCAGGATTTCTGAGAAGGGAGGCTAAATCAAACTAATTTTTTATGTCTCTATTAAATGGTCATGAAAAGACTTGTTAGAGAAATTATTTGATCAAAGATTCTTAAAATGCTTGAAAGATGCATTTTCTGGTGCAAACATTGCAAACCAGGCATGATTTTTGGTTGTTAAAATTCATTTTATGTTGCAAGGAAGAATTGTTTGAACAAAATTTAAAAAGAACAAAGATGGTGGAAGAAATATGTATCTAGTTGATAAATCCTATTTAGACAACACAGTATATGATATTACCAGTCCATTTGATAGTCACATCTGAGAAAAAATAGTGGATGTATATTTACTTACTATTTTTTTTGAATAACTATCAAATGAATATAAAATCATATATGCATTGGTATTATTGGATAGGCTATGCAAACTTTTAACAAAAGGCCCATGGGATTTAATACTGTCACTGAGTATTCCTGAATTAATATGGATGATCCTTTCTCTTTTTGTCTGTCAGATTATGAATTCTAGAAAATTGAAAAGTTTGAGTTTGCATAAAACTGCTGAGCCAAATGAATACACCAAGGTATCCAGTAAGGGATTGGAAAAATTGGTTAAGGAAGTTGTTCAACTTAAGCAGTCACTATCAAAGGTAACAAAAACATATCAGGCAAGAAACTTATATAGATGATTTTTATATTGCTGATTAGATCTGGGTCACTCTTGTACAGGAAATTGTATGTTATGCCATGACATAACCAGACAGTGGACAAGCACCACCCACTCAGGAGGCTTTCCCCCACCTACCCTCTAAAATGTGGACAAAACCCACTAAGGAGGCTCGCCCCTGCCTACCCCCAAAATGGGATGATGGAAAAAATTAGTGAATTCAGTATTAATCAATATTTGTGCATTCATATTTCCACATGGTTGGGCTTACACTTTATGCCAGAAATTTCATTAGGCATAAGCCCCCTTTTCTTAGCTCTGCCTTTGCCCCCACAAACCAAAAAACCTAGTTAGGCTACTGACCTTATGAAGAAGGATGACATGCCTTATAAAAAATCCTGTTTGAATTCCTATGGGATATGCATTTCCTATAAGAATTTGTGCCAATTTCTAATAGGAATAAATTTCTTACAGGAAATGAAATAGGAAATCCAGCAGAAAATTTCCTATCCAGTAGGAATTCTCATAGGATCCTATGGGCAGTTAGGCCAAATTTAATAGGAATTCTTGGGAATTTAATAGGAATTGAATTTTTTCATAGTACATATTTCCAGGGTATGTACACTTCCTGGAAATTCCTGATTTCTTTTTCTTACCCTGGAAATTCCTAGAAAATTAAAGTCTTAGGAAATTTTTACTGATCAAACTGTGGAACGCCAAGGACTCAGAAAAACTCTGAGTTCCAGACGGGACTC
>JBAHVQ010162889.1:2017-21241 GCA_036872915.1 Nanipora kamurai | reverse complement strand
ATGGATTCGGTAGTCCAACCTCGACATTTCTAGAACCTCGAGCTAATCGTATTTTTCTGTGTACATATGATGAAATTCCACGAAAGATTAATAACGATTCTAGTTTGCTTTAAGCCTTAATCTGACAGCCAAGAGAGACTTACCTGTAAGTTAAAGTTTGATTGAAATGCTAGATTGTGGTCAGTCAGGAACGAAAAGGTCAAATGCGAAGCTCGAGAAACCACAAGTCAGCAAAAGTATAAATAAGTAAGGATACCTGCGATACTTTATTCTCGTTCTGTATTCTCGTATTTCAGGTGGCATGGCTTTGAGTGACGTTTGCACTGTGCAATATTCCGGTCATCGATATCAACTTCGTAACGAAACTAATAGTCTAGCAAAAATTTTTAAATAAGCCCACAGTGAACACATTGGGTAATTACAAATATTAAGTAAACTAATGTTTCCTTTCTAAACTTGCAACATCATCGGAGCGAATAAGGAATTACAGGATCTAGATATTAAATAGGTGCTATGTTACAAGAATAGAACTGACGTTATCTAAGGTAGGAGTGGTAAAGGAGTAAACAAAGAAAACACATTAGAATAAGGTAAGAGGAAAAGATCTTATGTTTAAATCAAGAGATGGTTTAAATCATTGTTGTCCGAGAAGATTGAAAAAAACGAGTCAAAAACTTTTGCTTTACTGCATCTCAATGCACATTTCAAAACACTTGATTTGAATGCAAAATTCGACAAGAACTTAGAGAAAATAACAAAAGTATCCATCGTACAATGGTGATGGGTGTAAGTGGAACTGGACAAAATAGACTTAATCTTATAAATTAATAAACTTTGTCGGAGGAGGAGTTCAAAGCTAGAGGAACAAGAGGTAAGTACAGGAAAAATTGTCAAAGGAAATTGGGTGACCGGTGGACTTATGACGTGAAAAGACACTTGATAAACACGTGGCGGAAACTAAGTTGCCAGCGTATGAAGAAATCTCCATGTGATCAGACATACGCGTGAGTAAATGGCGTGTAGTGACACCGACATACAATGACTGACAGCATTGACACTTATACTGGTATAAACAACGCGAGATCTTAACTTAAGGGAAATGAAATTTTTAAACCGAAAAAAAATATTGAAAGGCGCTGTATGGGTTTAAAAACAAATCGAATTTGGATATGCGGGTAGGCCGAGGAGAAAAATTTCGAGATTTGTTTGCGAATTTGCAGTGAATTACACCTCTTAGTCTCTTGAAATAGACGACGAGGAATCAACATCTCAGCTTGATAGTTTCGGCCAAGACAATTGTCCTTCATCCTCGCCACAAGTTCACTCGTGGATACAAATTTTGCAGAATTTATCTGCTTGAAATATTCTCCACTGAACGCCAGTAAGCCTTCCTTATTGTCATTTTCAAATAACGATCTAACCTTTTCGAAATCTACGTCGTTCATTTCGAGAATAGTAGATTAAATACAAACGAAATTTGCTTGTAAAAATTGCGCTTCGAGAAGCAGTTTGTAGAGAGTGACAAACTACACAATGCTTCTAAATTGAAGATTAGAAGGCCAATAAGAAGAGATGTTCTTCACCGTTCTTTTGTGCAAATAGTCCAATTACAAGCTATTATCTAATTGCCGGATTAGCCAGAAACATGGTGCTTTAGTCAAAATTTCGCAATCGTTAGTCAAAATAGGTTTGACCAATCAATATGCCTGTAGTGTGTAATCTAAGCAAATTTGACCAATCAAATTGCATGAACTAAAAGGCATATTAGTCAATTTTCATTTGAATACCGCTTATTTGACTTATCGTTTGACTAATCAATCGCTGGCTCAACGTGCAAAAACTGGAGTGTGATAGAATTTTGATTACGTGATCGGAAATAAAGGGAAGCGTTTGCGCGCTGAGGAATAATTTTAAAACCTTGATCGAATTTTTTTTCGTACGCCTTTTTTACGTTAGTCGCGTGACTAATCTGACTACCCTTAGATCCGCCCCTGGATATAGACATATAATAAATGATAACCAAGAAGGTTGTAGTGTTGGCTTGAAAATAAAGAGCGCTTAGTACCATACCAGTAGAGCGAATAAAGGAAGTGAAAATAGACAAAATTTGCTGTCGCTACTCTGAGTTTGCTATCGCGTGAAACTCAGAATAGCGACAGTAAATTTTGTCTATTTTCACTTTATATATATATATATACATACACACACGCACGCACGCACGCACGCACACACACACACACACACACATAAAAACTTTTCTCCGACCTCGAAGTAATAACTCATCTAAAAAATCAACAATTTTGGTTTAAAAAAATTTTATTCACCAACCTTTTCGGGAATCGAATAATTTAAACGAATGATTTACGGTATACTAACGGTCATCTACTCCAGAGCTATCCCAAAATTCATTAAAATCGCAATGAATCTGACAACGAGGCTTACAACATTTACTCATCTCCGTCCCATCACAATCGTTCCTTTTTATTTGAGATCTAGCCAAACTACTACCCAAACTACTAGTGGCTGCATAATATTCACGGCTGAGTCCTTTCCCAATTCTCAAACACGCAAATAGAGCTTTTCCGATTTTAAACTAAAAATCTTGAAGGTTAAGTCCCTGGGGACAAAAATAAAATTCAATTCAAATGACCTAAAGCCTTTCGGTCGGCCATAATCGTCTGCAATATCTCTTATCATAACTTCAAGGTCTTGGAACTCAGAATGTGCCTCGCCAAAGAAATGAGCGTACAAATACTCATGCGACATCCCTCTTTTTCACTTTCTACAATGCATTAGAGAGCTCTTGTGGTTATCAAGTCTATATTTAAATGCATTAGTAATGCAACCAACATACCGTATAGTACATATTTTATACACTGGAGGAGATAAAAATGTAATAAGCAATATACAGTGTGGGCAGCACTATTACCTGTTATTGTAAACGTTTTAGGAATTACAAAATCAGTTTAGTGAGTTATGGTAGGCAATGTAGAATTATTGCTGGTGAACAACTGTATGCCCATTTTTATGATGCTATCCACGGGGAACTTACTGATGTTTATGCTGCCATCACAGATGAACCAAAGGTACATAGCGCTACTAAACCTGAAGGATTTTGACTTATAAACTTTATACTGTTGTATCCGTAGGACTTAACCAACGTCATTTCTTGTAGTTATTCATTCTAACTTACATAATTTTGCTTATATAAGCAGTCACACATATCATGGTATCGATGACCTGAAGAAGGGATTAGTTCTCGAAACGCTGTTAGAGACAAGTTTTTAAATAAAGTTCCTCACTGATATTTTTATTTTTATATTTTAATATTTTATATATTTTTACATATACATATACATATACATAATCTTAGTATAAATATCAATGCCCAGCATAATACTTTGACAAAAGCCATCACAATAAGTAAAACACGATGGCTTTTGTCAAAGTATTATGCTGGGCATTGATATTTATACTAAGATTACGATTCCCGCCTGGTCAATCGATTGCTGATACATATACATATACACATACACATACATATACACATACACATACATAAACGTATACATATACATATACATATACAAACACATATACATATACGTACACGTATACACATACACATACGTATAGGTATACGTATGCATACACATAAACATATACATATACATACATATGCATATAAATAAACGTATACATATACATAAACGTATACATATACAAATACATATACATATACATATACACATACATATACACATACACATACGTAAACGTATACATATACATACACATAAACGTATACATATACATATACATATACATAACATATACATATACGTATACGTATACATATACATATAGTAATATACATATGCATATACATATACATATAGTAATATACATATACATATACATATAGTAATATACATATACACATACATATGCATAAAAATATACGTTTGAAAATAGGTACGATCTTTTTTTAATTTTTCCTTTCATCAAAAGCAGATGCCAATACAAAATGAAACACCGTTAAACTTGAGCCTTCAAAAGTAAAAATACACTCATTTCAATCATTAAATTCTTTCGGAAAAATACCGAACCTTTCTAAGTACTGCAGTAACTCTAATAATTACGAAAGAGCTCATAGGTACCAATTCTAGTTTCAAAGTATAACAGCCACGAGCCATACAGCAACGAATACAATCACCATTGGACTGATTACGAGGTGCATGGCCGCCGAATCATCGCAAGTTGGTCTCTTTGGCACATTTGATATCATCGAGAACTCAATTTTCATTGGCATTTCCATTTCACTCTTTGACGTTGTTTGGACCATTTCGTACGATTCTGTAGCGATGACTGAAATTTCTGGGGTCACCACATCATCTGCCACGGTTGTTTTTATGACGGAAGAGCGCATTTTTGTCGTTACTACTTCAATACTTGGAGATTGCGTTGTAGACGTCGGTGCAATTTCTGTACTAGTCTCCTGTACGGTTGTTTGGGTTTGTCGAGGTGACGAACTTGTGGCGGGCGTAGGCATTCGAGGAGGAGTCAGGGAAGGTTCACAGAGATTAGTTCCACAACACCCACCCCCTATGCAATTCTGAATAGGAGCAAAAGGGCCATAGCACTGATTCAGTAACATTTGACAGTACTGTTTGTTCCCGCATCCTCTGTTGAACATTGCCACGTTGTTAACTACATACTTAAGTGCGTAGCATTGGTTTCCAGGACCACAATCTAGTGGGGTGTTTGCATTGCATTCGGCTTCGCTTTCCCTTTTACAACTTTTGCACTTTAATATTGTGTCCACACCTAGCGAAAAGATAAATCATAAGCCCTAAGACCGTTTTTCACTTCGCCTTTGCTTTTTGTTTTTTCTTAAATTACGTAAAGCGAGTTGGCAATTGCTAGAAAAAGTAACGGGTTCTAATTTTTTTCTCTGTCGATACTGGGCTCGCTCTTCACGAGACTACTTTTTCCCGCTTAGTGAATGCATTCCTGACATGATGGATTCGTTTTTATTGACTGTTTTTCTCTGCTGATATTAAGTGGGTCATCCTCTGCTGATCACCATTTCAAGCTTGTGTAGAAAGGGTGTACCAAGCATCAGTGTCTTCTGTCCGCTGAACAAGCCACCCAGCATTTTTCCATGAAGAAGCGGCATTATTCAAACACCAAAGATATACATGATTTTTATTTAAACCAAAATTGTCCTTGAGACTTGCTAGATCTTCAGTGAATAAATTACAATCATAGTAAGGTTAAATATATGGGATATGAGTTAATTAGTATACGCTTGTGCGCATCCGCTTTCCAAACAAATATAACGTACTTTTTCGTTGTTTGAATAATGTTGCTGCTCCGTGTTCTATGTTGGTTTTTTACATTCAACACGAGCCGATCATGTCTGATGACCACAGCTATTTAAATATAGTTGGGTATTTGATGTAGCGAAAGAAATAACCGTAGACATTCAGGATTAAATCTTGCGAGAGCAAGCACACAAGCATTTCTTTTGTGCTTGGGTGTTCAAAGGATGATTAGTTTAACCCAGGATTAGTCAAAACTTTGTGGATGAAATCCCACTAGAGTAGGAAAGGAAGTTTAAAGTATTCTGTTCATATATCATGTAAATATAGAGAGGTTTATCCTAAAATGTTTTAAATAAAGTTATTTTAGCAGAGTATGTTCAACAAAAGAACGGATTTAATTTGAGCCCAGGATTAGCCTTTGAATAACTGGGCCTAGACGTTCAACATACGTTCGAGTAACGCAGTAACTTCCTATACTTTAGCATTTTCCATCTCTGTTAAAAATTTGACAGTAGTTCTATAGTTTTCAACCTCTTGTTGAAAAAGCAGCCATTTTAGACTACAAGCTTTCGTTTTTCGCATTACAGCAGGAGTCTTCTCGGAGAAAATTAAAGACGCCTCATCAGATGTTGTTCCGGCGAAAAAAGTCCCTTCGTCCGAAAAAGGAACAGCCAGTGGGAACACCTAGTGGAAAACGGTGTTTTAGCACGATGATTTAAAGCTTTTGGAGTCAGTTTTAAGCTTTATTTTGGTATATAGTTCCTTTCAAAGACCAGAGTGAAGTATAGCCATGAAAACAAGTGACACCATTAGGAATATTTGGCATTAACACTCAGTATCACGGAATGGGTCTATATTATGTGAAAGTAAACTTCGAGTGTAAGATTCTAAATTTAAGGCCTTTTTATACAGAAAGTAACCACGAACACGATCTGGACCTTTGCGACCTCACGCGCGAATTTTCACACGAAACGTCCTTGATAAAAAGCAGTGATTTGGACAAACAGTCACAATTCACCAATAAGCAGCCCTATAATTGTCTGTTACCCTTACGACTTCTGCAACTGTTTACACACGCAACCTTCGTTTCTGCGTCTTTTTCAGAAGAAGAAGAAGAAAATTTTATTTATACCAAAAGGAGAAGAAAAGGATTACAATAAAGTTGACATCAATAATTACAAAATTATTTAATTGAACTTTTTTTTAACTTCGGTTGCAAGAATTTAAGTTGGCTGACATGCTGGCAGACAATACTCAAAAAAGGTGAATTGCATAACAAGTATCTAGCATCGCCTGGGGGGAACAAACAAAAGTACCGATTGAAGTCTTAGAAAAACTTACTGAGCCAACGGTGGAACGCCATGGACTCAAAAAATCTCAGCTCTAGACGGGATTCAAACCCGCAACCTTCTGAATGCCAGCCAGACGCTCTAATCATTGAACCACTAGGACTCAAATGGTTTATTTACGGTATTTAAACCTGGGACGAGCTAGTCAGGAGTGAATTGCTGTGCTGCAAGCCGTGAAGACGTTGTTAAGTCGTTAAGTCATTGCCGACTGGCACGTCCCAGGTTTAAATAACGTAAGTAAGCTTTCTCTGCCATCTGAGTTCTAGTGACTCAATGGTTAGAGCGTCTGGCTAGCATTCAAAAGGTGGCGGGTTGGAGTCCCTTCTGTAGCTCAGAGTTTTTCTGAGTCCATGGCGTCCCACAGTTTGATCAGCAAGATTTTCTAAGACTTTAACAGTATCAAACTGCAATCTAACAAAAAAAGTACTGATTGGTTGTTAAGAAATAGTTCGTGCGACCATTGTCCAAAAATTCGCTCTGGAGGCTGACCGATTCTACTGGCGGTCGCGGTCACCTTTAGTGTAAACGATTTCATTCAAACTGTAACGCAAACTAACACGCGATCACGATCGCCTCGATCGTCTGCGGTCTCACCACAAATGTTTCCATCGCTCCAATCGCCCGAACAAAGTTTGGGGCGACTGAGACGATCGGGGCAATTACAGGAAAACCAGGCTTTATATAGACCTAAGTTCACGACTCCATAAGGTACAAGAAGAAATCAAGCAAAATGTGTTACATACAACTGTGAAATTGTATCTTATTAGGCATTGAAATTAATGTTGTTACTTTAACCTGAAGATTTCAAGGGATCTTAGTTCTGTAACTCATAAGCGATGCTAATTCATTCAAAATAAATGAAGTACCATTGGAAACGCTTTAAAATCAAGACGAAATTAATGTGTGTTCATAATAAAGAGAAACCAGAGGGCGATAGTAACCGCAGAACAACCGACCGCAAAGTATATTTTTGCTGTCGTCACTACAGTATCGCAAACTCACCTTCTATCACTCCCATCAGTAAAAATACCAATAAGACAAGTATTTCTCCCAGCAAATTCATTTTCTAAATTAGGAAAAACGATAATGCTATAACGGACAGCCATTGTTTAAAGACTATTTCAATCAATTCTAGACAACGGAATTTTGCAATGTAGGGTATATTTACTGATTAGTATAAACCCGACCATCGTCTATTACAAACCCAGCATTCTGATTGGCTACTCAACCAGTCTATTCGTGATAGACAATGGTTGAGTAATGGTTTAGTAGGCAACACCGTCTAAATTTTTCTCACCACTGAAACAAATGACAAAAGACGAACTTTGCCACTGTCTTCAAATTTTTTATGCTGTTGTGAGACAAAAAGACGGCAGGGGGTTTCAAGTTACGTCGCTTCGAGCGATACGTGCGGCAATTGACCGGTATTTAAAACAACCACCAAACAACAAACCTTCGTCGATAATTGCTGACCCAGCGTTTGAAAAAGCCAACAAAACCCTGAATGCGATTTGTAAACAACAAACAAGGGAGGGCAAAGTTGGTGTAATTGTTCACAAAGCGGTAATAACGGCAGAACAACTGGAGAAGCTTTACGAAACAGGGCAGCTTGGCGAATGCGAAACGAAGAATCCCCGCCAGCTCATGCAAACAACTTGGTTTTACATAACGCTGTATTTTGGTAAGCGAGGTCGCGAAAATCACGGAAAACTCACCAAGCAAATGCTAGTCCTTCGCACTACAGCTCAGGGACGTCGATACTACGAGTTCTGTCGCGAGTACATAATGTCAACTAAAAACCACCAAGGCGGTCTGAACGACAACAGCGACGAGTCTGACGGCAAAATGTTTCCGAGTTCGTCTCGTTGTCCAGTGAAAACCTTAGAAAACCTCATCCGACACCTAAATCCACATCACGACGCCTTGTTTCAGGGGCTAAGAGAAACTTGTGCCAAGTTTCAGCCAGAAAAATATGAAATTTGGTTCTATAATTCCCCAGTTGGTATAAACACGCTGGATAATCTGCTCAAGACCATGTAAAAGGCAGCCGGTATAATCCCACATTTAACGAATCATTGTATCCGAGCTACGTCGGTCACAGATTTCTCAGACCACAACATAGAGGCAAGGCACCTAAAAGCTGTCACTGGTCATAAATCCGACGTGTCAATTGCGTCGTATAGCTCTAGGGCTTCCTTCCATCAAAAGGAAAACATGTCGAACATTTTAAGTCGTTTCGTCTCGGGCGAGAGTAATACTTCCTCTTACTCTGAGTTTACCAGCTGCAAGCCACAGCTAATCCAGCCTTCAGCTCCAACATCTTCAGCCCTTGAAACAACCGATCAAGTTAATTCAGATGTCCAGCTTCGCTTTGAAAACCGGAGCACTATCCAGATGAGAGCTCCACAATCGATCAATTTCCATGGCTGCGCGGTGTCAATCGTAAACAACTACATGAATCAAGTATGATCCATTCCAGGTTCTGTTCGTTTCCAGAACCTGGCCTTTTAATAGGTCATTGAATTTATAACTTTTTAAGAAGAAATGCTTTTTTAATATCCATACCTTTAAGACTTCTGACTGTTCTTAAATAAATTTCTTACCAAGTTGCCAGCTATTTCGTGTGAATCGTGTCATGTCGCGTGACTTCATGCGTACGTATAATGAACATCGTTAAAATATTCAAAAATATATCACGCGTAAATTTTATTTCGCAAAATTAACACGTCATCATTGTTTTGGCGAAGGGTTTTATACTAAAACAATTAGACAACTCGCCGTCGTTGTCCATAGACAACTCCGACTCATTGTCTCAATTGTAAATTATCAACTGATTAAGATGTGAATTTTGAATTCTGCGGGTTCGAGATCCCCTGTTCTTGTCTTACGATGTGCAAACGAACAAGCTCATTGACTTATCTATTATAGATATATAGATATACATTCATTCAAATAGTTTTAAATGGGTTGCACGTGGGATGCACATTGCACGGGTTACAGCTTTTATACCGTTATAGATTACTCAACTATTTCAAAGCAGTTACATAAATATTTTCTTCAATAGTTTCATAGTTCTGTTCTATTTTGCATGATAATATTAATACGTTATTTGTATATGGTGTAATGAAAATTTTGAGTTATAAATAAAGATAAATCAGGCTCAGTTTTATTTCTTTATATTCGAAGAAATCCTTATTTCACTTGTGAAACTGACTGTTAAGATGAGATGCTCTAATATTTCAAAAGCATATACGCATCGAGATCGTTTTAAAATTTATTTCGACTAAACTATTGTAATCTCATTTCCTGATAATGACTTTAGTTTAAGCCCGCCGCAAACTATGCGGTGGCGTTTTGAGCGCTAATCTTCACGCGTGCCATCGGCGCCGAATATTCAACCTTATCAGCAAACAATATTTTCAAATACGCTTGTAAATATACGCATGACGGAAATTGCTAGCTCTAGCGTTTTAATAGTCGAAACATCGATTAAATTTATCATTATATCGGATATCATAATATTGAATAATGCGCGGCTTTAAGTGTATACTGTGTAAATTCACTGAGACAAACAAGACAACCAAGTATATGCATTACATATAGTGTTGAACATACCGTTTGGGAATAAGTAAATTTAAGCACATATTAAAAAGTATATCAACATATTTAGTCGGGCAAATTGGCAAAAGTCAGTGTAAGCTGTCTAACAGTGTCTAAAGTGATGCATGCCTATATTTTAGGAATGAATATTGACTGAATGCGCGGCTTTACTCAGCATACAATATGTTCCATACGCTTTTAATTATATGCATAATGAAACTTGCTAGCTGTAGCGTTTTAATAGTCGAAACATCGATTGAAATTTATCATGATATCGGATATCACAATATTGAATAATGCGCGGCTTTAACTTTACACTGCGTAAATTTACTGAGACAAACAAGACAACCAAGTATATGCACTACATATAGTGTTGAACATACCGTTTGGAAATTGGTAAATTCAAGCACATATTTAAAAGTATATCAACATATTTAGTCGGGCAAATTGGCTAAAGTCAGTGTAAGTTGTGTAGCAGTGTCTGATTTGATACATGCCTATATTTTAGGAATGAATATTGAATAATGAGCGGCTTTAACTTTATACTGCGTAAATTAAAGAAAATTTCCTTCCCTTGACCAGTCATGACAAAGAACACCTTTGCCTGACCCCCGTGATTGTAAAAAAATTTCCTTCCCTTGACCAGTGCTGACAAAAATCATCTTTCGATCTCACTATATATTTCGCCGTCACGTGACCACGTGATCACACATTACCAACCAATTCTACATATACGTTCAGAAGATCTTCGGAAACTTCACACAAGCAATCTTCACCCACAATTCAACGAAAAAAAATCATCCGATTGAGTTAAATTATTTTCGTTGGAAAGCACCCAACGGACTTCAGCATCATCCTAACCCGGTTTATATTCAAAATATTTCCATAAATTTGACATCAAGCGTACAAATACCTTCAGAAAGCTTCCTCAAATCTGCAAAGTGTTTATTTTACTGACCTGTCTCTAGCGATTAGATCATAAAACTGCACTAACAAGATGAAAATGAAACTTTGTTCACCGCATTTTATCCCTACTCGTTCCAGTCCAGATAGCGCAACGCGCATGCGTCCTCGAAACTCCGAACTGGCTTATTGTTAACCATTTCCCGGCAGGCTGCCTGGCCTTGTCGAGTAAAGTCGTCTGGAAAGAATTTAGGAAAAAAGAATTTACGGGAAAAAAGGATGAGTGGAGTTGACTGCTTGTAATCGACGGTTCAGGCGCACGAAGGATTTTATTTAGGGGGTACGAGCGGGCGCCGATGGTGCGAGCATCTGGAGGGACCCTAGGCAGGCTACCCCGGGAAAATTTTAAATTTAGGGTGACTCAGAGAGGATTTCCTGAATTTTGGAAAGAAAATAAAAAAAAAGACGGACAAGAACTCTATATATTTTCAAGTTACCTATATACGATATAATTGAACAAAATATCGTCAAGTTGGAACTGTTTATAGTGATCAGAAGCCGTCTGAGGTGGGCCTTTGCGAGCCGTGAGAATGCGTATGAACCCATCGCACCCCCCTGGGTATGGGCTTGTGGTGGCGCTGATTTAATTTATGCTAGTATCTTAACTAAGCATATGTACATTTACGGACACGGATTTAGTTTGCATTGTTTTGATTTGAATATGTAACTAGACGTTATATTTCCAAGTAGATTCGTAGATTATTTAGCTCGGTTTAAACATTTTCAGTGACTGTAAAAACAGTCAATTACTACAGAAATGAATAATGATAATCATTTAAAATTTGCATAGCGGGACTAAATTGTCGGGCTGGCTACGCTACTGAACATTTTACGCCCTGAAGATGGACGCTTAGGTCCGATAGCTCGGTTTTTCAGTTAATGTACCAAAGCTGGTTGAACATAAAATAAACGTTAAGCAAAATTCGTTTGTAAGGACATGTTATTTGTGATGTTTCGATCGCAACTGTAACTAGTTTGCGTGACCCAATATCTCGTAGGGCGATAGCCTGCATCTTCTCAATTTAGAACACCGAAAGGGTTGGTAAACTGCCGGCAACTTAGAGCTAGAAAAACTGACGTTTCGAGCAAACGGCACGTCGCTCGAAACGTCAGTTTTCATCCGAAACTGCTTACGCAGCACTTTACGTTTATGTCTTGTCATTTTAATTTCACACGTCCACATGCATGACGCAGGCAAGTGATTTAAAACATCCCTCACAATTCAAGCCGACATTTGAAACCTGAAACAAGCCATTTTTTTTTCTCGAGGTGTGCTGGAAGAACTAATTGGGCTTCCGACAACACAATTCCTTACGGATTGTGTAAATGTTTGGGGGTGTAAAAACATGCTGTGAATGAGGTGCCGAGTTTAAGGCCCAGTTCACACTATACCCGATAACTGTTGCCCCGGCGTGAAAACCATACCGGATAGGCCCTTTGTTCGCACACAGAACGGCTGTTTCGGCACAATATTTGTGCACAAAACGGTCCTGTGCCGATCCGATATTGAAACGGCACATGTTTGTTTCTTACCGTTTCATACCTAGTCCGTTCACGCTATACTGGATAGATCTTCGTGCCGGCACAAAAACCAGTTCGGTATAGTGTAAACAGGGCCTAAGCAAGTTTACCTTTAAGCTGAGTTTACCTCTAAACATCGCATCTCGTTCAGTTGGGTATTTTTTAAATCCAAAACTCAGATAAAATTCAAACAAACTGAAATGGACTCTTAAAGCTTTCTCTATTGTTTGGGACTTGAATAGGAAACTCAAATAAACAGAGTGAAACTGACATGATAAACTTACATCATCGTGCACTTCACTATTGTTCGTGACAGCATGTTCACATACAACAGGCTTGCCATGAAGAATCGACAGCATGCAGTAAGCAGATTATCAAAAATGACGGACGATGTTGCACCCGTAATGGAAAGGAAGGAAATCAGCATTAAAAGTGAATAGTGCATTCATAAATCGCCAAAGCTGTTCGTTCCTGAACTTTACAGTTAACGGACCAGCCATTTTATTTTTGTGGAGGGTTGAGCAATTTTAGCCCAGAATTTTTCTTTCCACTAGCTTGTTCAACAAGTTTTTTGTCATTTGCTTTCCTTCACGGGTCGGGGCTTGCTCGATTTTATTTTCCTTTAGAGAGCTGTGCTCCATTCTTCTTTCCTTCCACTTTTGCCGGGCAAGAATTTTTTTGGTAATTCCCCAACGTCCCACAATATCAAAATGGTCCGTCCCTTTTTAAAGTACAATCCAACCTGCACAACCTTTTCGGTCACAACCTGTGTAAAAATAACATAACATTCACCAACCCTAAAATGAAAGTCTTGTTTCTGTTACTAGCAACTAGTGGCGTAGCGTTATCCGACTTGGCCAATCTAATAATGATAGACAGATAGACAGAGCTGTAATTTACTGCAGGTTAGCTTTAGATCACTCCAAATTAAACTATAGTTTCCTGACCACCGCCGCATTTCTTACAACAGGTCGCGTGATTTGTCCATTATTGCTGTTCTGTTTCCATTATTTGCCCTTCAGGAATCCGGATTTTTGCTTAAAGCTGCATTTAAATATAAACTTATAAGTATATTATTGCTTTTCGGTTGTTTCAACAGTAACTGCTGACCTTCAACAAGTATGTCCCAATGATATTCCCAAAATATTCATAAAAATAATAAATAATGGAAATGGATCCGACGGGAAACTAAAATCTTATTTGGAGTGGCCTTATCGATCCTTCCTTTCATCTACAAATTAATCTAAAAGTGGGCGATATTTCGGTTTCGTTATATCCTTTTGCCCCCCCCGCACGATATATCCCTGTTCATTGCTTATCGAGCACCCGGAATTGGCATTCTATCGTCCATTGTCCATCGTCCATTATTAGTTCCTGGTGTTCTTACTATCATTTAAGAAAGGAATTTTTCGAAAGCATACCTACCCTCAGGCTTTACGTTTTTGTAAGGATCATAAATGTCGAGGCAAATGAATCGTCAACTGAGTGCACGTGAACAAACTGTAGTAGAGCGATTATGAACATGAGGTATCAACCAATGAATCGTCATAGTTCGACCTAGTGCACTTTCACTCTCGTATTGCAGCTTGTACGTCCACCAAATGCAAAATGTGGGGTAACGATTGGTGTTTTCGGTACAGAGCTGTCGGTCACTAAGTTATCCACAAAACAACAAATGACCTTATGCTTAAAAATTATATCTATGCATTTAGTCTCAGTTACCACACAGCAATCTTTATCAGTTTATCCCCTAGTATAAGATTCGTTTATACCCAAATTAACCATTTTGTTGTTCAGCTCGTGTTGTGTGCCGTCTTGAGTACAAATTTCAACGTCGTGTCTCGTCACCTTAACGATCCCAAGGTCGGCCGCAACGGGAGAAATCATGCGAGAACCGCAAAACGGGCCCATCAAAGGGCTCTATTCTTTTATAATACTATTACATAAACCTTCTCACTAATTTACTTAAGTTCTAATGCTCACCGATTAGTCTTAAAGAATAATTATCTAAATGTTAGCCAGTAGCCAGACGAGCTGACTCACATATAGCAGAGCAAAGGACATGGATTCGCTTGTCCAACTTCGACATTTCTAGAACTTCGAGCTAATCGTATTTATCTTTGTACGTTATGACGAAATTCGACAAAAGATGAATAGCAATTCTAGTTTACTTTAAGCCATAGTCTGACAGTCAGGCAAAACTTACCTGTAAGTTAAAATCTCGTTGAAACGCTAGATTGTCATCAGTCAAGAACGAGAGTCACATGCGAAGCTCGAATACCACAAGTCAGCGAAAGTCTAAATAAATAAGGATATCTGCGATACTTTATTCCCGTTCTGTGTTCTCGTATTTCAGGTGGCATGGTGTTGAGTGACACACGTAATGTTGGACCTTCCGGTAATTCAACTGATTGTTATTAAGAGAGGCTATTTTATTTTTAATGGCGGGGGGGCACTATTGCCGAAAAATCCCTGCGTGGGTTAAGCGTAGAGAAAAAATTCGAACATGAATACCCGAAGGAAAAAAACTGACCAAACCCTGTTCAGTCAAAGCCGATTAAAGGAAATAAAACTAGAGGTTACTATCGCAAGGGGTGTGCTGCCCAACAGGGATTTTGAATAGGATATGGGAATTGTCAAAGGTGAGGGGATTGTTATTTTGTGCCTCGGCAGGCTCCACCGCACTGGCTAGATCAATATTTGTCACCATATCAGGTGATTCTCTGTAAGACCATGCGTCTCAACGGGCAAGCAGTTATTGTCAGCTGACCAACGGCAACAAACGAATGTCCGTTAATTCGCTTAACGACAGAAATCCCTGAAGTGGAAAATGACCATTTTCGAAGGCATTCCAGAACGTACTGTCTCCTTGCTGTAGGACATTGCCAACAGCTGTCGAATTTCACTCGAGAAGAGGAACGGTTTGTACGTTCAGAAGCGTCGATAAATTCATAAAGGTACAGTCAAGGGCTTAACAACTGGGGGTGTCTGAGGTATGACACCCCCCAGTGCTTGAAAATAGGAGTTTTGTCGGGCGATTTGTCTGACAATATTACGATACTTGTCTGGAAAGAAAATATTCATATCATTAAAAGGACATTAAAAGTGAAAAGAAAAAATTAATAATAAAGATAGGATTTATTATTTTTAAGATAATAAAAATACATCTCGTAAGATAAAGTACTCATATAGAATGCGAAAATCGATGAATGCCACTGATGAATGCGAAGTGAATGTGTTGTTTGCGTTTGAGTCTCGGAGTTTCTGATTTGCCTTGTGGGTTATGACGACGTGTCGACATTTCGTGGACTAGATTTACCGTGGGAACAGCTTTAAAACTGCGTTATATATATTTCGTTATCGAATATGTCGATGTTTCGTGCAGCTGCGAATTGCAATTTGCAAAATACATAAATATATATCCATATTGTAGCCAGATTCTTGTGACCACACCTTTTTTAGTCGTACAAAATATCGTCACACGCCCCTAATGTTAATGCTAAAGTTTCGCCGGTGGGAACTGTCCGTTGCTGTAACTTTAGTTACCGTGAATTATCGGTGAGAAAATATTCATGAATATATATATATATATATATATATATATTTATCGGATCATACCAAAGTCACCCTCGAGGAAACCATGCAAGCAAAGCCTACGAGCGCTGTTCTGTAAATTCGCATCATCACGAACGATCGAGCAAATACCGAGTGACAAACATCTAAAGTCTTCCCATAAACTAGATATCGATCGCCATATATAGCTTGGCAAACGGACTGGGCATGAGATAGACACAGCAAACCCAAGAATAGTGTACTGCCTCTCTACAAGTGATGTTACAAAGGAAGATTTTTAATGCGACACTGTACCACAGAAAATTGATATGTATAGCGTGGGGCTCGTGAACGATTTTTAATGCAACATTGTTGTTGCACAACTTTGAACTGGCTTCAAATGCATTGCTTCCATCATTTTTGCTTCGCTGGTAAGTGATCGTCGTCAAGTATCGTCCCGTGTAACATTACCTTAAGGAAAGCCACCAAAAATCAAATTCTTGCTGAACACACAAGTGGAAAAACAATTGACCTTTCCCGAATTCGGTCCGATGCCTACGAAACAATGGATCTAAGGCTCTGCTTACATGAACAGAAGTTGTCCCTGGTAGGAGGGTTACTTTAGCCTCCGAGCTAGCTTTCACCAAGCGTTTATATGAAAGAAACTTTTCCCGGCTGTCAGGTTGACCCTCTTACCAGAGGCAACTTTTAACCAATCGAGTAAGACCGTTCCCACGTTGTCAATTTCAAAACAATATCCAGCATAAAGTAAAGTAAAGTTCCTTTATTTATACTGGATAACCTTAAAAACAAAACTACGCTGTTATCCCTAGAGGTCCAGTAAGGGCCATCCCTCATGGGTCCAGTGTTACTACAGGTGGAAACCGGAGTACCCAGAGAAAACCTGCGATGTTTGGTAGAGTCAAACTGGACAACACTCTTCTCACATGCGACCACATTGCCAGAAATTTGGGTCAAAATGGCGGATACAAGCACAAATTACGTCATTAATGGCAATGGAAACTTGTGTAAAATTGTATAGGGATTCAAAAAGTTTCTAACATACAACAAGTACGAGCTGGATTCCCCCTTTGCTCCAACTCGAGACATATTCAGTAGTGATTAAGCTATGATTTTAACATAAAAATAAGTTAAAAGCCATTGGTCTACTTACTTCCCGAGATGCATTCATTTTAGGCTGTTTAAATCTCCAGTAGCCATAGCTTTTCTCAAAATGTGGTATATATCAGGCAAATGCTTGTTGATTTGAGAGAAAACCCTTGACGGAGTCAAACAGCTCCAACTGACAATTAATACAAACGAATTCGTTGCATTAAAATCATTCATAAAACAGGTCATTTCTTCCCGTGAACATACTTCCAAAAGCACTTGAAAATTACTAATTTGTCCACTTTGAACTAGTGGTCTCAGGCCATCTTTGTGGACACACTGGAGGGAAAACATTGACCAAAATCCTTTTTAAGCTCTTCGAATGGCTGCTATATTTGTTTTATAAACATAAATTAGTTCCAGATCTCCTCAATAAGCGCGGCAAATAATATTTTCAGCAGGAAAATAAAAAAAAAAAAAGACTTTTGAATAGACAGCAACCAGTACCTCGCCGCCATTTTGTTTACTTTGAATATTAATGTGATAAGCAATTCCGCTGCCCGAAGAATGCGGGAGCAAAATGGCCCCAATTTCCGGTGATGAGGTAACTTTAATCAGAAAACTGCCCGCAGCCAGAATTTAACCCTAGTCACACAGGTGAGAAGCACGTTCACTACCACTGTGCCACCAACACTCCACATGCGTGACCCCCTACAGTCACCCTACCACCAGACACAACTTTTGACTTCTCATGTAAACAGTTCTCACCAACTTATAAAGAAAGTTGTCTTGTCGTGAATTACTCGGGAACCAGGCTAGCCCTCCCACGAGGGACAACTTATCTCCATGTAAACAGTGCCTAAGTCGAGGCCAGAGTGGAAAAGAAAAATAGAGTAACCTTCTTGAAATCTCTACCAGAGTCTCGACTTGTATCCGCTGTTTTCTAGGCATTGGACCGAATGTGGGAAAGTTTTACTCTTTGGTAAGACTAGGGTGACAAAAAAATTCAAGCAAAGAAAAATTACACAACCCCCTCAAAAAAGATTAGTTCGTTTCTAATAATATCCTTTACGAATAAGTGTTCGAGTGTTTGGGGCATGTTAAATTATGTATCACTATATATCAATTAAAGCAAAAAAAAAACAAACCAACTTGTCAAACGAGAGGTGTTTGCAACAGGTTTGTATTAAGTCTATGGATTAGTTAAAATATAACAATGCTGTTACTTCGACAGGTCGCTACAGGCACGTTAGCATCAAGCTGAAGAGTCAACATTGTTATTCGGTCACAAGACGGTAACAAGTCATTCAAACAACTTGTACCAAATATGTAGTAAACAACATGCTCATGACGTATTGGAATAACTTGTTACAGGTCCGTCGGCCGTCATGAAGCTCGATTTGCCGAGTTGTGGGAAGATAACTTGACCTCTTTACCAGACCAAACGAACAGTGAAAACACGAAAAAGGATAACGAATAAAACACAAATAAAACAGGCATAAAAAATAAATTGAACGATAAAGCGATTATTGAACTGGGCTATCGTGATATTACAAAAATATCGTGATTTGTCAGTGTCTCGCAGATCAATTGCTATTTGACGATGCCGAAGGTATCGGTAGATGATTGATCTACTCGCCAATGACAAATCACGAAATTTTGCTCAACTTCGTCGAATGATTGTTAAATATCTCAAGAACAAAGTGAGACATAGAAAAGTGTAAGAGATGTTGCGTTATAATTTCAAGAGTTCTTTCAAATAATTTACAATGAATTAATGTCTGATCCCGAGGGTGACATTT
>JBAHVQ010162808.1:0-21263 GCA_036872915.1 Nanipora kamurai | reverse complement strand
CGGGCCAAGTAGAGTTTTCTCTACTTGTCCGGTATGGTTCGTCGCTCGGAGTAGCATTAACATCATTATTCTTCACCTGAGTTCATCTTCTACTCTAGCATTTCTAAGCTCCTTTGTTGGGTTAAACCTACTCATTTCTCAATCCCGCTCCTGATACCATGTAAACAGTCACACAGAGTTCAACTGCTTTTAATCAAATATTGATATTGTTTATGTAATGTGTTGGTTACGAATTGACATGACACTCATTAGATTAACTACTCCATGGCTGGAACCAAAACAAAATCATTTCGTTCAATTTTCGCAACAAACTGTAAACAGTAGCTTCCAGGAGGTCCATACTATCCTAAAAAGACAAGTTTCAGTGTAAATCTGACAGATTTTGCATGGCAAGACGGAAAAGGAACAGTAAGTAAATAAATTGATTTAATTGAAATTTCAAAAACCGAAAATATTCGATTTTTTGAGCGGACGATTCTTCAAGAAAGTGTATTCATTACTGATGTTGCTGCAAAATCCTTCTAAGTTACATTTAAAAGCTAGAATTGATCTTGTGTGAACGTGCAAATGAATTGGATGTAAACACGATTACATCTATTTCTCAAAACTTCATTTGTCATGCATAACCTGATTATAATTTTTAACATGGCGGTGTTATTACTTATGAAATATTTTCCAATGTAATTTTGGTAGAAAATGGAAAGGAGATTGGAAACTCAAATAATGATGTAATAAAACAAATATTTTGTTCATATTGTACTGTTTAAAATATCATCACTTAATAAAAATTCTATTTTTTTAAAAATTTTATATTGGGTATATTTTTTGTACGGGAGTTAAATGTGATCATGTGTGTATGTAACATTGTAATTACTTTGAATTAATACATCGGGTCTTTGACAAATGATCCATACAAAGTATGAGATTTAAGACTTCCAGTTTAGTCAACCAAAAATGAGCATTTTTAAAGCATATTTTCAAGCGTCTAGATTTTTTTTCCTTTTGAGATATGACAAATACACATGTCTACACAGGTACAAGTAGTACTGAAGTTGGGTTTTCCAAACTCTGTAAATCCTAAACTAAATTCGTTTAGAGACTTAAAATTTGACAACGGATACCAGGAGATGCTCTATTGACTAATGAAAATTAATCAAATTTAAAAGTTTCAGAAGAGTTTATAGCATATACACATGCAAATGATTTATAAAATCTAAGCTCATCCTACCTAACGTACTTAGGTAAAAACTGAAACCCTTTGGTAAGTACCATAACTTTCACATGTAAATTTTTAATAACCCACAACTTATAAACTTTAAAGTTTAGTGCCTAACTGTTCCCACCCATCACATTATTGGCTTGCAGGAACAAATTAGAGGAGGGAGTTATTGTTATAAGTTATTGCTATGAAGATATGTATTAGTTATCGATATTTTCTTAAGCTAAATTTTTAACGTAAAAAAGATTTAGGTTTAGAACGCATTTCTGTTGACACAAAAGAATTTCTGAAAATTTGACCATCATTGCACTAATATTGAATGCTCTAAAGTTTTTGGAGTTTAGCCACCAGCTATAGCATAAATATTGGAAAAAATGGCATTTTGGATTGGATCAACAGCTATTTAGTGTAGAACTTCACAGAAGTGCACTTTGGTTGTCATATTAAGGCATTAGTATTATATTTGTAAAAGAGGTACAACTCTGGATAAGGGCAGAAAATGTCATAAATGATGTAGACGGGAATTTTACCTTAATGTGAGTGTTATCCCATGTTATTTACCATTGTTTTGCTCTACTGTAAATTTTCTTTTTATCCTGACTTTTCATTGGTTATCACCTGTAATTAATATGCCTTTTGTCGCTGAATAATCATTGCTCTCTGAAGATGTTGCAAGTTTGGCAACGAAACATTAGAAATTAATAAATGTTGTATATTTTTCCTTGTTGTTTAATCATGCCTTTCCTCTGTATTTGATGCTGGGGTCTTATATTTGTCACGAGGCTACGTTTCCCACCTGGTGAATGTATTGTCGATATTTGAATGATTGTTAATTTGTTGGTTTGTCTTCTGATATTCCTAATGACTTGTCTATTTCTTTTTTTGTATTAATCAAATAAAAAGAAGTGTGCGATACGCACGGTTGAGACCTAAGCTGGGTTCACCAGAAACATGGTGTCGAAGTCAAACATTCACTGTTGCGTACCGTTGTTCACACAAAGAGGGCATGGTGGACCAAAAGGAGAACAAATTGAATTCTTTAAGTTTCCAGATGAAGAAACAATGGATACATGCTATACGTAGAGATGTTGGTAGATTTTTTCTCATCTCAGGGGCATCAAAAGTGTGTTTGTTACATTTCAAGCTTAGTGACATATCAAAGGATCTTGGTGGATGAATGTCTCCGAAGACAAGTGCAGTTCCGTCGATATTTGCTTAGAAACAAACCTCACCACCAAAGCGACTTGCCAGACAAGTGCCTGGTCCCTAATTCAACCTAAGTCATGCCCCTTGGTGGGGTGGGTAGTACGAGCGACTCATCGTTGTAATCAAGAGCACATTGTTTAAGGTGATCAGGGGAGACATGCTTAACTGGTCCGAACTCAGCGAAGTGATACTTGACATAGAAACCCAGATCAACCGACGTCCCTTAAGTTACATAGAGGATGACATACAGTTGCCCACTTTTTGTATGTTTAGTTTTTAACTACAGCTTTCTTGAAAAGCAATTTGTAAATAATCAAAGAAATTACTGTGGTAAAATAGTCTCTCTCTCTCTCTCCCTCTCTATGTATACTAAATAGACTTGCACAATTTAGAGACCTCGCTTACTGCAAATAAACTGATGCTGGGGTTGCAAACATTTCCGAGCCACGCAAGTAGCCAAACCAAGTCCGGGAAAGCTACTTACAGATCGAACTGAGTGTAGAAAACACAGAAACCCAGATCAACCGACGTCCCTTAAGTTACATAGAGGACAACATACAATTAACAATTATTGGATGAGGTTGAGCATGATATTGAGAATTATCAAGCCAAAGTTTGTGTTATCTGCCGAAGCGAAGCTGAGGCGGATAACGCAAACTTCGGCTTGATAATTCTCGATATATGATGCGAAAACCGAATTCAATAATTGTTTTATTATGCATTTCCTGCAATTTAATAAAAATGCAGAGGTCTTTAGAGAATTTTGTAGGGAAGCCATTTATTGACACAGCCACAGATGTAAACAAGTTCAACTTTATTACAATGTTATATTAATGACAACCGTTCATAAAAATAAGTATATAGAAGCTTACAAGAAACGCTTGAAACAATATTTTAAAAAAATCACAACTGTAATGATATGTAAGGTTTTTGTGCAATGAGTCTGAGAATGGTGAAAACTTTCAGTTTACTTAATGTAAACGTTACAGTTAAAAAAGTTAAAGTTTTTCGTAACTTTCGAGTTTTGTATATGGATTTCTTCTTTAGAAAGACTGAGAGTAGGTGAATGTGAAAAGTTTTGATGAAGAGTTCGATGTGCTGTCCCCAGAATTATCGCTGGCTCTCTTGAGAGTGGGAGTTTTAGTTGTTTGATTCGAACCCTGCTAAGATGATTCAGCTGCTTTTGAGGACAGAAATACTATAATATCCATAACAATCAAGCGCGGTGATCATAGATTTGTATTTCAACATGGTGGACAATTATTTTTTGCTAGCACGTTGCATCATGGGTATACGACTCTGCCCCATGCTCCCCGGTCAAGCAAAATCGAGATGGTGGCGAATAAACGGGAAACTGTATACCGAATAAAGAATTATATTTCTAATATAGAATTACTTTTCTTTCTTCAATTCATACCAGTTGTTAATGACGGAAAATGTTGAAAACATTTGAAGGCTTATGTTATTTACAGAGACGAAAATTAAGTAGCCAAGATGGCTAGTAAATGAGCAAAATCGACTGGTATTTTGCTAGTAGACCACTGCCAAATTATAGTAATTACTTTTTTCTTTATTTTTCAGTTCAGTGTTTTCCTTCCTTCAAATTGTTAACTAACACTACACATTATGGATACGATCTGCATACTTAATTCTTCAAACACAGACGTTTTGAAAGGAACTAGCACATATTATATAGAACTTGCAAGGTATGTGATATGTCTGTTGAAAATCTAGTAGGCAAATCTGTTCTGTAAATTAAAGTGTTAAGGTGTGAATTATGCATTTGTTAAACTTCAACTTGTGATGTGATTCATATGACGTGGTGGTGGACAAAATTTGCAGCTTGATTGGAATATAGACGTGTAGAATCTACACAACAAATGACAATTTCATTTAGCTAGAAACTGTAAAAAACCCTATTCTAACTGTGTAATATTGTTCTTGGCTATAGTAGTTGAAGAGATTAAAAACGAAATCTAACTATATTTGATTATTAGTTACCGCTGTGTCATTTGTTGTGCGACCCTATTCGGGGCTGTACATCCTGTACCTTAACAAACCAAATGTAAACAGAAAGAAAAACATTTTCACACAAACGACTGGAGTGATTGTCTTTACTTGCAGGTGTAGTTCAGCATTTCACAAACAGCAAACAAATACAATAATCCAAAGTGGCCATAGCCACTGGGCAGTGGCGAAGCTGGCGGTCATGCTTGTCATGAGTAAAATTTTGACTAAAAAAGTATTTTTTAAGTTTTTTCAAAATATCAAATTGCTCTTTAAAAAGTGACCTCAAACATGTCTAGTTAATATATTGTCCCAAAAATCTCTTAAAATTGAGTGAATTCACATTATTTTTTTGCTAATTCTAACTGTTCCATAGTTCTGGCTCTTCTGCCTTAATTCTGGCTATTAAGCATGACTACAGGGTAAATATTCCCGCATGTCATGCTCAATTCAGGCCAGCATGACTTCCAATCAGTAATATTGCCATCCTATTGGCTAAATCACCTCCAACGCATGCATAATTCTCAAATTATTCTTCCTTGTCATGCTTCTCTTCTGGCGCACAATGAACACAAAATATTGTTGAATTATTCATCGTATTTTCGTAATTTATTCCACTTCTATTATGGAAATTGATCAAGGTCAATCTGGTGTAATATCTGAAGATAGTAGTGCGAGGGATATAATTCCTGATCTTTTAAGAAGGCCTTTTAGCATTCGCAATCCAGTGGAGCAAAAGACTATTGTAAGAATGCGGCAACCAAGACCAAAGCTGCAACTCATGACAAGAGGGAGAGACTTCCAAGAGTCATGGTACGGTAAGAAGAACTGGTTGTGTGCTAGTAGGGCGAGGAAGTCTTTATTTTGCTGGCCGTGTTTACTCTTTAATACTAAGTCAGGCCCATCGAGTTGGACGCATACTGGTTATGTCAATATGCACGGTTTCTTGAGCGATTGCCAGAAGCATGAAATATCTAAGTCCCACATGGAGTCGTACAAAATGTGGAAAACCTTCGAAAACGACAGGCAAGAAAGTGTGGATGTGTTGTTCTCCAGGGCTAGGAGGGAAGCTGTGGAAAGATACAACGAGGAGGTCAGGCAAAACCGAGAAATGCTCAAAAATATTGTTAATGCTGTGCTCTACTTAGGAAGGCAGGAAATGGCATTCAGAGGGCACGATGAATCTTCTACCAGTCTAAACCAAGGTAACTATAGGGAGCTTTTGAAGTCTTATGGTAAACTAGATTCTGTGTTTGACAGACGTTTGCATGGCAGGCTTCAGGAGGCAGAAAGGTGTGAATCTGGGGGTGTTTTTACTGGTGTTTCGTCTGATGTTCAGAATGATCTAATTGAGTGCATAGATTCAGTTGAGGATGAAATTAATAAGGAAGTAGGTGAATGCCAGTTTCTTAGTATCCAGTGTGAAGAAACCATGGTTGTCTACCAAAGAGCAACTGAGCATTATTATTCGTTTGGATAGAGGTTGTGAAGTAGTTGAAAGGTATTATATATTGACAAACTCACTTGCATTGCAAGTAGATGATCCAGCTTAAAGTGCTTGTGAAACGAAATTTTCGATATTAATTTTTTGATCGGTCCTGAGTTTTTTTAGGATGCTGATCACAATGCACTCGTTGATTTTTTATGTTTTTGGACATAAGCACCCTTTTTGGCGTTTGAAAATTTGCATTTTTGACAAAAATGAATCCGGAGCCTGGGCCCAAGTCGTGACATCACTGGTTAGAGCTGTGCTGGAACAACAACAGAAATTTAGCAAATTTAACCTGTGCTTTAGTGTAGTAGCTTGTTTTTTAAACCAAAGAAATGTCTGATGTGGCTTCGGAATCCAATAATTCTGATCAGATATGTCAGCAGCACCAGTAGTGAACGATATAGTTCGAGCAACAGCGGTGAATTCAAGTTTGAAGACAAGCCCTTTGCCAGTTCAAGTGACGAGCAAAGAGAAGAAAGTGAAGAACTCAATGAAGATGGAATTTCTCGACCTGTCTTGGAACAACGCTACGAAAAACAAATCCCACTGCAACAATGGTAAGGATTTTGTATTTTGCTGGTAAATATTCTTCTTCTGAAGCGACAAAATATTCAGGTCTTCTCACTGCTTTTTTTACTGTAGGTGTACATGTGGTGGCTGTGATGATTTGCTTCTTGTTGGCTCTCGAGAATCTCGTTGCTGCAAGGAAATACTGGAAGCTATAGGGAAATTTACGTTTGAAGGGATGAATACTGCTTGTATTTTAAACCATGATTTCGCTCCCCTTACGAACCGAACAGTTCTGCTGCAAGTTGGACCTTTACGAGAAGAGTGCGAAACCCTATCAAAAGTCTGGCCATACAGAGAATGAGTAAGTGCTTGTTTTTTTTTTAATATAAAATGCAAAATAATTTGATTTATATTGATGTTAAGTAGATTATAGATACTGTACATCACTATCATCATTTGTAATCTTTCTCCTGTTAGGTTTCTTTAAGCTGTTGCCTACAAATGGTTAGCAAGATGGCTGTTTGGAGAAATGGGATGGGAAAACACCAGACCTCTCTCTGCTTGCATATACCACCAACTAAGGAAAACATTCCCAACAAGCAAAACTGCTGGATATACTTCTGGTCAAGAAAGAGCAAGTGGTGCTTCATCAGCGAAGAACTGATTATACAGTTTGTTAACTCGGTAATTGGAAAGTTTGCATTTCATCGTCGCTTGCTTGCATGGGACTCGTTCGAATGCCACACAACAAATGAAGTGAGGAAGACTCTCAAAATGGCCAAAGTCGATTCTGTTGCGGTCCCAGGAGGCTGTACAAAGTACATCCAAGCTCCAGACGTTTCATGGAATAAGCCATTCAAAGGACATCTGACTGATTGTAACAACGAATGGCTAAGTAATGGTGTTCATGAATACACAGTTGTCGAATGGGTTCTGTGATCTTGGGATGCCCTATCTGAAGATTTAATTAAGAAGTCTTTCAAATAAAAAACAGAGCAAATTTCAAATGACTTTTGCTTTTATGAAGAATCAAATTACTACAACGGTAGCAGGCTCATTCTAGAGGCAAATTGCCTCTAGAACAAGCCTGCTACCATTGTAGTAATTTGATTCTTCATAAAAGCAAGAGTCATTTGAAATTTGCCATATTTTTTAGATGTGAAGCCTTCCATGAGAACTTTGTAGTGGAACACTTAAATTGTCATACTTTTGCCCCAGAGCTTGTTAAGAGTTTGATTGCAAAATAGACGCCTCCCTTCAATACACGCTGCACCAAATTTCTTCAAAAGTTAATACACGCCCCAGGCATATATTAGAGGAAATACGATATTTACAATCCAAAGTTTTGATTGTGTTGCATTATTCATTGCTGCGTGAGGGTAGACTTGCTGCATCAGGGAGTGAGACCGAGGATGACCTTTCATGAGTTGCTTGCACTTTTTACAACACCTTGTTTTTTTCTGTGCCTGCATCTCTTCTGCCATTTCCTCAGTTTGTAATTCACCTGTAAATTTGAATTGGATTTAGCATATATGTACTGGCGGAGTGTTGGGTCTGTTAGAGCATTTTACTGAGAGAAAATAGAATACCAGATGGAAACAGTTCTGCTACTTTTCGTTTCTGAGCAGTATTCATTGCGATGGCATATTCCCGAGAAGTTTTATTTTTAAACTGGCTGTTTAAAGGCTCAGGGACCTTTCTCTTATACTTCTTCTTGATCTAGTCTAGGTCATCTGCAGAGGTATTAAACAGAACCTGTCTCAAATCTTCTACAAAGCCTATAAATTAAAACATAAGAAAAATAACAAATTAGAGCATACTGTGTTTGAAAGGTATTGATTAACAAATGACATAAACAGTCTGATTAACCCATTAAAGGGACACAGTGATGGTTTGAGCGATGTTATTTAGTATATGTTTACAATTCAAATTGCAAAAAAATGACGGAATTTTTTCAAACTAGCCCATATCAGACTGGTGACTGTTTGCCTTTGAAAGTAAGATTGTCTAGTGCTACAGTTAGAGTAGAAAAAGGTAAAGTAGGGTGCACTGGGGCTCTATGAGTTAATAAGACAGCAATCTTACATCCAACATACCATATGTTGGTGGCACAGGAATATTTCGCACAACTTCCTTGCCAAATTTAAATTTCGGGTATGTCACACTGACATAGTTCTTGTGGAGGGTAGGAAGTATGTGTCTGAAGAGTGCATATAAAAACAAATACACAAGTCTACTTCAAGTTGAATTCATAGAGAAAAGGCTATTTTTTACTGATAATATAATGCACTTGGTGGAGGAAGACATTAGGAAAACATTAGGTAGGTGCAATATGTTCCAAGCCATGAAAAGCAAATCATTTTGGGATGCCATTGATTGAGCGTGGAGTGAAATCCTTCCAATTAATTTGTTTGTGCATCAGGAAAGAGTTTCTTCACATCATTCAAAAATTACTGAATAATGATGCCCTGCAACTTGTCATAAGCTCTGGTTCCTACAAAAGATATTCCCTAATTTTCATGTTGTACTGTAGTTGTGATTCATTACTGTTTGCCTTCAATGCCACAGATTGTTAGCTGATTCTACAACTTTTTAAGGCCTAATAAGCAAATCAGAGTCAACTCATTTTACAAGCAACAGTATACAATACTAAGCTCTATGACAAGCTCTATAATAAAAGGTGTTCCCTTTCCTCATACAGTATATAGTAGACATAATTTAGTTGTTCCTATACCAACTTTGATCCACTTTCATGGACTTTCAAGTTTGTCATGCACACACTTTGGAAACAAGTTGTCAGGGTGATGGTCATGTTTACTAGCCACATGTCGCATGAAGGACTTCCATTTTGCCAGGATCATATTGCCAAAGCCCTTTACCGTGGATGTTGAACACCAATAAACATGGTTCCTCACTGCTTTTGTCCATTCCCCAATTCTTACACATCCCTTCCCTTTGCTTGCAGCCAGCATTTTTTTTGACAACACCTTTAGCAATATGCCATTGATCGAAGAAATGCTGAATTGCCGGATGACATTCGCTGATCCACTTTGTGATCCCATGGTGCCAATCGGATATAAACACTGGGATTGTTAAGCCAGCAACAGTCAGCAAGAAATCGAAGCAAGACTTTGCTCCTTCCAATTCCATCCCATTACTGTCACCAATCTGAATTGCCTGCAATATAGGAAATTTTGGTTGACTCATATTGGAATCTAAACATGCACAACATTAATTAAATAAAATATGTTCTGAGACCCTTCAAACTGTTTAAACATGGCCATTCATCAGGCATGACAGGCAATCATGCAATTATTGATCAGTCTGATTTGAATACACTGTATTCAATTTTGGGATTTTTTTGGTAGTGGAGTTTAACAACAATCACATTTGTATCTTTTTTGCATTCCACCAAAACTGGAGACACCTGACAATTCATTGCGCCATTTGTGTGTGAATCTACAAATGCAATATATTTCATACTTACACTTGTAGCAAATTGAAGTGAACAATTTTCATTGTGGTACAAAACATTGTATATGCTCTGTATTTCACAGAATGACCCATTGAATCGACTCAGTTTGGCCTCCAGATATGGTTCCCAGTGCGATAGGATGGTAGGAAATACAAATTTGCTTTGGTGGTGGAAGAAGGCTTGTGAGGCATAGACAGCAAGTCACATGTGTTTGAATGCCAAAATGATCTTGCTGACTGAGGCACCAGCCATCAGTATGGCAAAGGAAAGCAAGAGATTGCTAGCTGAATATCGTCCAACAACATATGGTTGGCTCATCCATTTGAACGATTCTACACCAGCAGCACCACAGTGCTGGACAACAGTAACCATGGACCCATTTTGGTATATGTCCATTTTAGGCTTTTCTTTTTTGCAAGTGAAGCAGAACAATGAAAATAGGGACAGCAGCATGCTATGGAACACTACGAATTTGGGTTCACCCTGGCACTTGGCATTTGAAGGCAAATTACTGTATATAAAAAATATATGAAAAGTGTTTGTTTTATTCAAAAGAGTTCAATTGTCTGGCAAAAATAGCAAGTACAATTTAAGAGAAATGACGTAAGGAATTTTTCAGCCTGCACATAATCAATATGCAATATTCTGTAATACCTTCTTAGGTTTTTGAATGGGGCGTTGTATTTGGAATTTCTGTGTCATCGACATCATCTCCAGCTTCCGGCTTGTCCCAATCTGTATCCTGTTCACTGAATATGCTTCCTTCATCAGTGTCAGTCCTGGACTTGATCTACGTTCTCACCCTCATATTTCCTGGCTTGGAAATCTTGGTCGTTCTATGGCTTCCCTCACTTGTTGCCACTTTGGCATTGGATTCTAGCACCTAGACCTAACAATTAAATATTTCTTATACTTTGCTCTATTGCTGCGTTGTTTCGCTGCATCAACTATTGTTTACTTGATCAAGAAGCGACTGTACTCTAACCTTGAGCAGCTTCCGCCTCTCGCCATGTTCTTGAAAAAGCTTTTTCCTCAAGCTAGCATTCCTCTCTTTACTTCTGCGCAATTGTTCCTTATATACATCCAGTTCTTTCGACTTGTTCTCTGGAGTGGTAGCAGTATTGATTGCATTGTTCAGGAGGTTGAGCAACAGCGTTTCACTCGCACTGGCTGTTGAATTTGAAGGAACGTCTTGTTTCAAAGTACCTCTCAATCTCTAATATAATACAAGATGAAAGAACAATATATCAAATATATTTTGATACATAGATTTTAACATCAACATGAAATTAAAAGTCAATACCAGAACTCAATATCCTTGAACGTTGAGGATGATATATAGACCACACTGTGTGTTTATATTGTAAATATATGTTTACCTGTCTGTGTTCCCTGTCAGACAATTTTGGAGTTGTTTGAAGGGTAGCACAGTATCGATGGTCGGATACGCTTCTTTGTTAAGCCATCGTTTTGTTTTAGTTTTATTCCCAATTTCCAACCCAGTATCAAGCCGTTGAGTAAAACAATGACTTTCAAAATAGGCTGAACAAAGCGCGGAATATATAGATGGCTGCCAGTGTGGGCGATGCTTTTGAACGAACTTTATCCACACATTTCTCAAAGTTTCGTTCAATTTTGGAAAGAGACGCATGGATATTCCGGTGCATGGTAAATTATTTTTGCAACTCACCTTCCCAGGACCACCAGTAACGCAATATTTACCCAGTTGTTTCGGTTTCTTAGCGAACTCAAATTTGAACCACCTGAACTAGTTGAAGATGCCATCATTATCGAAGCTGACTAACCAGTGACTTCATAGGTCACACACGGTCTCGGAAGCCTTTTTGTTGGAAATTGCATTTTTTGAAGTGAAAAAAAATACTATCCAACTGGAATATGCAAAAAAATAGATAAGCTCATCGCTTTCAGCTCCTCAAAAAGTATTAAAATCAATAAAAAACCCATGATTGAAAATTTCGTTTCATAAGCACTTTAAGGGAGATGCAGTCGGCAGCAACAATGTCATCATCAGAACCACTTGTTTTGAAGCGATCAATTCTGCCTTGTTCTATACCACATGAACAACCAGATCCACAGCAGACAGATTGCAAAGCAACACCTCAACCTTGATCCCAAGCTCTCTCCCTTCTCCCCTGTTGTTGAGAGGGAGACCCTGGTTGCAGCTGGTCACCTGACCACATTGCCTCAACAATGCCACAGGGAGGGTGGGTTACTGAAGCTGTTTTGTCAAAATAGCAAAATTATTTGCATTTGCTTGGTGCTGGTAAGTGGTGACTGAACAGCGCTTTAACCTCTTACCCTGACACATGCTAGATTTTGTTACAACTGCCAGGGTTGGTAGGCTTCTGTGCATGCACAAAGCCAAATGACCAAATTCTGCTAAAAAAGGCCAAATTCCACTAAATTAGGCCAAACTACATTTCTTGAAAAAAAAAAAAGAGCCAAAAACGAGCCCAATCTTACCAGTATTTGACATATATTTTTTAGGTTAATACCTAGGGCTCTAAGTGCAGATGATCACTTGAAGAAGATTCGAATGATACAAAATGTTGGCTGCAAGCTTGCAGCATATTTTGAATTCTTTTAATGTCTCCAACTTTTACACCACATGAACAAACAGCAAAAGTTGCCATGGGTTACATGGTTTTTAAATGTGAAAAACTTACTAATAGAAGTCCAATAACAACCATATATGTCATTGGTCTTTTTGTTCTATTTCGCTTTCGCAGCCGTAATCTTGTGAGTAAACAACTCGAGCTTGCACTTTGTTGCCTTGAAACTTGTACAGCAGTTGACTGCGAACACTGGTAATTGCACTTAGCAGTTCTAGTCCCATCCAATTTCGTAAATTGGTCTTTGCTGACAGGATTGGTCAAGCAGTTCAGTACGTAGGTAGCCAACTCCTTGAAAGGTTTGTGACCCATGAAACTTTGGAATTTGATGCGAGACCAAAATTGGATGGTGCTGTCGGGTATGGGTGCCATTGAAAATAGGTTCTTCTTTCCATGAGTAATGTAGAATCTTCCTGTACTGCTCTTCTATTTCGTCGGTGAGAGCTGGTTCTAAGGAACCCTTTGTGTGGCATCCAACACTTTATCTGGGAGTAGGGCACTCAGGTTTTTTAGATGGTCGCATTAAGCAGGAAGTTGTTTGTCCACCTGACCAACGGCTTCAAGAAGGAACTCGAGGGACCGTTTCTTTACCACAAGGACTTCAGCTTCAGCAGTGAATTTGTCCTGTTGGGCAGAAATGTATTTTGAGGCCTCAAACGTGAGCTTGCCGCCAAAATCAACTTTCGTAATGGCCAGGGATCTTCGTTGTTCATTAAAGATTCTTCCATGCAGACTGTTGCCATGTGCCAACAGCTGTTTGTGCATTTCTTCTGGATCAGCATCAGTGTCCTGAGAAAGGTGTTAACCCTTTTGAAGTCCATAACGAGGCGAGTAGCAAAGTGAAAATACAGAAATGTGACTGGATCTCTGAGCATGTCCAGAAGAAGATGCATGTTATATTATGTACTCTGGGTACTTGCCAGCTCTCCAACCATGAATTAGGCTTTTTGTTCCTCCCAATTCATGAGGATTTGAAAAAGAACTTTTTTCTAACCAGCCATGTTGTCATCGTCTGGACTCATCAACTGATACAGTGTCTTATAAGCATCTCCACACACGGTGCTTTTTGAAAACCATTGGAGAATCTCCGCCAGAAGGAACCCAAGACTCGAGGAAAGCTTCTTGAAAGCATGCTGTACACCCAAGGCTAACGAATGACAAATGCACGTCATCTTGACGCAGTTTGGAGCAAGAGCCAATATTCTCGTCCACACCGAATCCTACTCACCAACCATGACCGAAGCACCGTCACTAGCATGTCTGAGATACAGTCCTCCAGTTTTAGATCTTAGATCTATTCCAGCGAGGCATTCATTGATGGCGTTCAAAATGGTGTCTGCACAACCACGCATGTGGGAAACAAGACCAACAAACGCTGTACGGATCTTTTCTTTGGCTTGGCTGTAATATCGGACAAGGACGAGCAGTTGTTTGGTGGTGGAAATGTCCGTAGTTTCATCCACAATAAGCGAAAATTTCCTTCCTTTCACATCTGCAATTAACTCCTCAAGTGCTGGGGCCACAGCATTTGTCAGGATTTTAGTGCACTTTCAAGTTTACTCCCTGTGGCATAGCAGGAAATAACCTCTCTAAGATGATTGATCATTGAAAGGGCAGAATGACAAGCAATTGAGTCTGCTAACTCGACCTCGGTGATCTTTACTTCATCAGGAGCTCTTGGGGCATGCACGACTTGAATAGGTTTCATTAGGTTTCATTGTTTTCGAAAGCTTGAGACGTTGCACGAGCTCGTCACTCTTTTCATGATTCGTCAAGTTCGAAGCTTTATTGTAGTATGGGACAGCTTACAGAAAGTATTTTCAGTGCCATCTGAAGCTTTAGAAACCCAGGAAAATTTACTCTACCACACTACTTTGCTGTATTTTCTTCCGCTTTCATACAATCCATTCCACTTCTTTTTTTTTGTAATAATTTTGATACAAGCAGCAACAATCGAAATCATTTAATGCAAACTTTACGCAAAATGCAAGTCACAAGCTTGTGCTTTTATACTAAGGGAGTGGACCTCTGCAAAGACATAGCTATAATGAATTGTCATTGGTTGGCTTTTCAGCTTTACGATTGGCTGTCAATAAAACCAAGTTATCCTCTGACAGAGATGTTTAGTGTGACACTTGTTAATATTAACTCAAGGACCAAACAAATAATTAGTGTATATATATATAAATATTGGCATCACATGCAGTGAGAAGTACAATGCTATAAAAATGCGGGGGCCTGCATTGTGGGGGCATTCCATCACAATGTGGAAAATTCCACTTTTCAAACTCATCGGCAATATGAATCCAGTGTTGTGCTGTATTTGGAGATTTAAGGTATTCTTGATTGAATGCGGTCCACAACACCTCATATCCCGCTCACAATATCTGATACGGTAGAATGGCCAGTCCTAAAATAAGAGAGTGGGACTGTTGGGAATCTTCAGTGGCGAGATAGGGCAAGGTTAAAGTTAGACGTTCAGCAGCTGAGAAGGGCCTGCATGCTCTGCAGTGTTTGTGACAAGTTGCCCTACAAGTGTGAGCAGATGATTTAGTCTGTCGGGTGACATTTGCCAGGATCTAAAACGGTAATTTAAGAGAAGGCCTTTCAGTTGTTTGGTAAAGAATAAAGGAACTTTACGGGTAAAAATTGGACAATTACCTATAAAAGAATTCTGTCCAGCCGACGAAGCTCTTGAACGAGTGCGTGTCGTACATACCAAGTTGTTCCTTTCTTCGAAACACCTTCCAAACCTTAAAACGATGTCTTTTCCTCTGTTGTTGTCGCCTTAACGCAAGTAAAGTAAACAAGTACGCCAGTAGCAGAAACCGTCTATTCAAGGCAGCCATTTTGTCCTTCGTGCCAGTTTCGCCAAAAATTTCATTTGAATAGTGACGACCTTCAACACCGCTACTAGCGACCGCAAACGACATCAAAGCGGCGTTTGCACTCTACCGGATCCACACCGTTGCATCCCCGAATTTGTAGCGGACAGGCGTTCCGTTTACACACAGAACGGAGCGAGTATGCGACACTCCGCTATGGGTTTGCAACGCAACATTGCTAGTGTAACCCTCAGGGTTGTTGCACTTTTTGCTCCGCACTTTTTCAAAATGGCGCCGAACAAACAACTTATACCAATCCACGTTTACTGCGATTAATGATAATTGACTGTCACGTGACAAAATTTGCATTTTTTTTCGCACAACTTTTGTAGCGCGGTATACTAAAATATATTGAAGTGTGCGAGGTAAAAAGGCTACAAAACACTAAAGAAAGAAGGAATTTGGTAATTTGTTAGTGTGGGAAGTATTGTATGATCTTTGCAGTCAATCAGTATTAGGTGCAGTGCAATGTTAAATTGTGATTTATTTATCATTATTTTTTTCAGCTGCATGAGACTGAAGTCACCTCAAATGAAGAACTTAAGGATCAGGGTGGCACAATAAGAACATCATTCCTTCAGATTGTTACAGACCCAAACAAGTGTGTCCATTATACAGGTAAATATTTATGCAATAATTATTCAATCTACATGATTAACAACAAAAAATAGCTATAAATAGTTCAGGCTGGCTTATGTAAAACTGTTTAAAAAGTTGTATCGCTTAGTTGGGCTGGCATGGTTAAATTAACCAAGTACAGTGAGCCTCATACGCCCTACTTTAGTATTTTACTCTGTCTAGTGCCAGATGATTTTACTGGTCGAGGGAGAGGTCTTGCAGGTTAATGGGTTAACAAAATGTCTGCCAATGTGTCTTGTTAACCCCCATTCACATGCATTTTGCTCCCCATATGAGGTATGCCCTACTTTACTATTTAACTCTGTCTGATACCTAATCATCAGGTGACAGGTCTTGCATGTTAATGGATCAAATGGTTATGTAATCACTCCCTTAAATATTGTTTTGTTTTGTTTGACAAGGCTTGGATGTTAAGGTATTGCAAGCATTGTATGGTCTTGTCAAAGAGAAGGAAAGTAACCTCTATATGTGGAAGGGGATAAAATGGACAAGGCTAAAAGGTGTTCACATTGCACATCTGAAGGCATTAAACATATTAATATTTTATGTATTTGTCATAAAGGTGCTGAACAAACGAAAACCAAGTGGAATGTGACCTATACTCTGCAAAACATTTCTTCATGATTTTATTGAACAACATAAATAATTTATTTATGCAAGTGAAGATCCCTAATATGGATTTGCCTGTGTTAATGGTGTTAAAACAGGTTTAACACAGGGTTTGTTTTTTTGTAGAATAAATACAATATGAGAAAACTGTTTGGCAACAACTGATTCTCATCTTAGTGAGGTTAAAGAGAAAGCCAAGCATTATCATGCATGCTGACCTTCTTGGTGTGGCACCTGGAAAAGCTAGCGGAATATTCATCACCAGGGTACTATTTCTAGAGAAGGAGCTATCATTTCTACTGTCATTTCCAACAGTGGCTGAGCAGGCAAACAAAAAATTTGAGGAATCATTGACTGTACAGAATTTTATGTTGAAAAACATGGCAGGATTTCAAGTCGAAGGTCTATGTATAGTAGCTACAAAGTGAGAAATACATTAAAATTATTTATTTCAATATCGCCTGTGACACATCAATTTTTCTCCAACCTGTATAGTGGAAGCATCAGTGACAAGGAAATTACCAAAACGGTGTGGCTTTTTAGAACTGTTAAATCATGGTGATGTCATTATGGCTGATAAAGGATTTAATGTACAAGATCTTCTTGCTCTTAAACATGTTCGTTTACTTGCTCTCCCAGTAATGAGCAAAGGCCAAGCATCGACAATGACAAGGAGAATTGCTAGACTGCGTGTTCATGTGGAGCGAATGATTAGGAAACTCCAATGTTTTGGGTTAATTCGAGGAGTTATACCACTTACCCTGAAACCATATGCAAACAGTATTATAAGAGTTTGTGCTTGCCTCGTCAACCTAAACCCAAGCATTATTAATGTTGATGATGACGACAACGATGGTGGCAAGAGTGAAGAGGAGGATGGCCAAGAATTTTGTAATGAAAGCGAGAATTAAATCCAGACAAATATAAAGTGATTTTAAGCGTGTTTACTTTATTCGAGTTGTCTTTGGTAGTCTATTAAATTATGTAACATATTTTTTATTCATTAAACCTTTTAGGTATTGTCTTGTTTGTGTTCTCTTCTCTTCAGCTTGTTCTGCAGTAAGCCATTTGTGAGCTCTGTCATGCATGTAACTTCCCAATTCCTGATAAAAAAACAAGTACTGTCATTAAAAACTACCGTTTGCTATTATTTTTAAACCAAAAAATTAAATTCTCTGCAAACAGGGCTAGTTAAATACCACAGTTATTGTTGGTAAATTCCTGTTGAGGTACCTATTATTATAAAATAGAGAAAACTGTTCAAATTCTACAAACTACATTGCATATGATGTTCTCTGTTGTGCAGTAGCACTGGTAAAGGCATGGAGGGAAGGGGCAGACCCAAAAATACCTTCCTAAGAGCTTACATTACCAACACTCCAATGTTCAGCACGTATCACTTGAAAAACTTGATGAACTCGATTTTTGTGTTGTTACCTTTAGAAATTGATTTGAAAGCTTTGGGTGCTTTCTTGGAAGTGAACATTTCTTAGTGAACTGCTCAAAGAATCTAAAAAGAGATTGAAATAATTTGATAGATCTGTTGGTCTATTATTGAAAGACTATGTTAACCATTACGCTCTAATGTACACACTTATAATGCCATATGATTTTACTTCTAGTGAGTTTAACTTGGCCAAATGGATGGTTAAAGTGGAGAGAATTCTATTATTTGAAGCTAATCATATTTTAAATTTTACATTTTTACCTGAACAGGATAATAAACTCCTTCTTCCTAGTTCTTACATCCCATGTTAGTGAGCCCATTATTAGTACATCCCTAGAGTGAAAATGTCCAGTCAATTTTAAACACTTCATCAATTAATCCATGTTAACTTACTAACATGTAAGACCCTTTCCTTGATGAGTAAAATAGTGTGGCATTAAACAGAGAAAAATAACAAAGTACGGCGCATGGAGGGCGCGATGCACATTATGGATAAAAAGGATTTGGTTAGTGTGGTAGACCTCACCTGACTGCCAAGGAAATGAGTGCCACAAGTAAGTTAACCTACAGTATTAATAGCATAATATTTAAAAGTAACTCCTACATTGTACTGTACATGTATGTCTTCTACTTACCAGGGAGTGACAACCGCCAGCAGCCAGTGTTAACTGAAAGATTAAATTAATCACCAATCACTACCTGAGTACATAGTAATAATTACGGTCAATTACCAAGGTCATTGCAAGGACAGTGATCTATAATTTGTTTCTTTTGTTACCTCCTGTTAATGGGTATAAATAAAAAATCTTGTTTCCAGAACTCTGGCTTTAGAAAAACCTCTGCATGCTCATTTCTTGATTTTCTGTAATAAAAAAACTTAGGTTTGTAAAAATTGACAAAGTTAATTTAGCTAGAAAGAATATTACAGTATACCTGACATATTGCAACACACTCTGTTTTATTCATTTGTAAACCTTTTGACCTACATTCTTTTACATGTACATATAGAACCAAATACCATTACCCCAACTAATCCACTAACATGCAAGACCTTTCCCTTGACGAGTAAAATCGTCTGGTGTTAGACAGGGTAAAACACTAAAGTAGGGCACATTGGGGGTACAACGTATGTTAATGGGTTAAAGATCCATTGGCAGATAGCTTTGTTAACCCATTAACATGCAAAACCTTTCTTTTCCTCGACGTGTAAATTGTCTGGCATTAGAGAGAGTAAAATACTAAAGTAGTGCACATTCGGTTGCAATTTGTGTTAATGGGTTAAAGAGCAAGACAACCTGTAATTACCTAAATGAGCTGGCAGTGGTTTCTTGCTCTCCACAAAGAACGTTATAAAAGTATGTGCTCGAAATCGGAATTTCACAATTTCTGATGTCCCTGAAAAGACAAACTCATATTTACTGCGCTTCAAAAAGCTCTTTAGTTTTATTTTTTTGAATAACTGTAAAATATACCACAAACCTCAGCAGCAAATTAACAATGTTGTCGTTGACCATTTGCTTTCGCTCCAGACCTTTTACGCAAGGCTCATAAATGTCAATACCACCAACAGTTATACTTTGCAATGCAATGGGTAGCTGGTGATATTGATTTTTGGTAACATCATAAGCTTTTTCTAAAATAACAAATTGATAGACATAAACAAATATGAAATTCAACATGTTAAGTTGCATTATTAGACCTTATGCATAAGTCAGGAACATGTGAAGATGTACAGTGTCTTAGGTAACAGGTGTGTATAAGTGGTGGAAATATCAGATTATACGGTCTGTTCTCCCGTGCTTACCCGCCTGTTATCTAAGATACCAACATACAGCGCTTGATTGCAAATTATGCTTAAGGTGTATGAACATGTCTTAATCACCTTAAAAAAGACATGAGAAAATTATGTTGTTTCATGGACATGCAATTACTTAATACTCAGCTTTACTCGATTTTCAAAACGACTTGTGATTGACTGTACAGTAGTTAGCACTATCAGTTTATGTTGTTTAACCATAGTATATTTGCATAAACATGCCAACAACTGTCAATCTGGACAGTGGGAATCTTTAAATTTATGGTAAAAGATAACCCAATATTTACTTACCAGCAAAGTTATCACAATCTTTATCTGTTAACTCCTGTATCATACCAGAACTTTTCAATGTTTTCACACAACGATGCCACAAATTCTTCATCAAATGTTACAGGAACAACAGACACCTCTCTCTGTCCACACAACAAAATCACATGAACTAAGTCTACAGACAAACATTTGAAGCTGAACTTGAAAATAGTATGTTGCAGTCTTTTTTAGTGTGAAGTACAACAGTCCCACCGATTTCAGGAGTCAAGAATGCTTCTTTGGCAGATATATTTCTGTGTTTCCATGGGCATTTGTACTCTACCACAATATTAGGACAACTTGTTCCACACTTGCAGGTACGGATGTTATCAACACTAACTCCAGTCATAGGTTCAGACTTGGAAATGAGAAGTCCTTTTGAAACCAGACTAAGCTTGTGATGTTTTTTTACTTTCCACTTTGTAGTAGGCATTCCTTGCCGTTTCAGATGTTGCACGTTTCACCCATTGACATGGACCAGATGTTACGCTTCCACGGTTATTTAGTAAATCCTCAAGCGAATACATGGAGGCTGCAATGTGTTTGCAGCCTCCATCTTGTCCTCCTCTACATTGACACTTTGCCATTAAAACGCTCCCTCGGTTGATTCCTTGGCTTTCCAAAATAAACTAAACGTCATAAAATTTCTTCCCATCGTCCGTCTTGTCCTTCATAGCTGGGCGTACTTTCCCGACAAACAGATGCATACATTCGGCTGTTGATGTCTTTTTTAGCAATGACTCGACACAACCTTCATTGAACAGACGATAATCATCAAATGATCTGTATGCAGCAAGTCCTTGTTTATCATATTCTGTAGAGTGGTAGATTAAATAGTTAAAAATGTCATAAACCAAAGGGCGGCGAATTTGTGAAGTCATTCACAACAGTATATGACAATGGCTGCTCGATTACCATATCATTAAAGGTATTTTTCTCTTGTGCGCTTCCTTCATTTACATATTGATGGTTTATATCGATAGGCAGCATCATCTTTTCAACAGCTTGAGCAATCT
>JBAHVQ010162751.1:0-21295 GCA_036872915.1 Nanipora kamurai | reverse complement strand
TACGTCGACACGCAGGGCGAAGCCTCGCAGTTCCTTACCGGCGAGAACGGTCAGCTGAACATCGCGGGCCTCGGCGCGGGCAACTACCACGTCGTCGAATCCAAGGTCCCGGACAACATGACCAGCCTCGTGACCGTCGCGTTCGACATGAACATCACCGACGGCGGCAAGGTGTCCACCAGCGCCGACACGAACAAGCTCATCTCCGGCCAGCCCACCGGCGACAACAAGTGGACCATCACCGTGAGGAACATCGACGCCCTGACCGAACTGCCGCAGACCGGCGGCCTGCTCGGCAACACCATGATCGGCGTGGTCGTCATCGCCATGGCCGGCGGCGTCGCCTACCTCACCGTCCAGTCCAAGCGCCGCCGCGAGGCCCACACCCTCTGACGGGAAGGCATTGACTCATGACGCGGGAAGACGACTACTGGACCATCGTGTCGGGCGGACGCACCGAGCAACGGCGCCGCCGGCTCGAACACCGGGACCGGATCGTCTCCCACGTCTACACGCTGCTCGCCGTGCAGCTCCTCCTCGGCGGACTCGCCATCATCTGCACTCCCCCACTGAACCAATGGGTGACGGACGGCAGGCTCACGGCCACCGCACAGGCCGCCCGGGTATCGGCCGCCACGGCCACGGACCCGGCCGCGCGGCTCGAAGCCGCCGACGAGTACAACCGCCGGCTCGCCGCCCAACAGGTGCAGATCGGCGAGATCATCCGTGCGGACGGCACACGCGACGCGGACTTCCATGACGACGCGGAATACCAGAGCCTGCTGCGGTTGGATGCCACGGGCACCATGGGCGTGCTGTCCATCCCCGCGATCGGCGTGGAACTGCCCATCCGGCACGGCACCGGCGCGGACGTCCTGGACGACGGGCTCGGCCACGTGCACGGCACGTCACTGCCCGTGGGCGGGGAAAATACGCGCACCGTGATCAGCGGGCACACGAACATGGAAGGCAGGACCCTGTTCACCCGGCTCGACGAGCTCGGGAAAGACCAGACGTTCACGATCGGCGTGTACGGCCGGGTCCTGCACTACCGCATCACCAGCATCCGGATCACCGGTCCGAAAGACACGGACGCCCTGCGCATCCAACCGGGCAGGGACCTCGCCACACTCGTGACCTGCACGGACACCGGCAACAGCCGCCGCCTGCTCGTCACCGGCGAACGATACACGCCAACCCCAAGCGAAACCCGGGAAACGGACTCGAAAACCATACGGGACGGAGCCCTGGCATGCTGCGGCATCACATTCCTGGCCGGCCTGGCCGTGACGCGACGCGGCCCTGAACGCCTCTGCCGGCACACCGATGATGCTTTCCGCCCGAAGGAGCATAGGAGCTGAAATGAAACGTCTCATAAGCCTGCTGGCCGCCTTGGCATGCCTGCTGGGCGCGTTCGTCGCGCCGTTCGCGTCGGCGGACGATACGGCGGCCGATGCCGCGCAACTGCCCGACCACATCGTCAACGGGGACTTCGAATACCAGCATGATTGGTTCAGGGAGCATACCGCATATGGCTGGACGGCGGTGATCCCCTCCACTGGTCTGAATTGGAACGACCGCACGAAGAGCTATCAGCCCGGTCCGGATGATTGGAATGAATCCGAATTCGGCTGGCACAGCACGCAGGTCGACGGCACGAACGGCGAACCCGGCGAGCAGAAGGCCGGCGCCGTCGAACTGCAGGGACTCACCCGCGTCAACACCTTGGCCGAGATCGTCGCCGCCCAGCCCGACACGAGCATCTACCAGGACATCCGCGTGACCCCCGGCAACACCTACCACTGGAGCCTGAAGCATCAGAGCAATTTCGCCCGCCACGTCGACCGGATGCAGGTGCTCATCGGCGAGCCCGGCAAGGAGACGCCCCAACAGGCGACGCGCACCAAGACGAACGGAGGAACCGACGGGACCGGCGACGTGGGAACCGACATCGCCACCACCAACATCACCGACAGGGATTCGCGCAACTGGGAGACCTACGAGGGCGACTGGACCTGCCCCGAAGGTGTGACCATGGCGCGGTTCACCTTCAAAAGCATTGATGCTCCTTCCCGGAACAACGGCAATCTGGTCGATGACATCGGATTCAGCCAATCCACGACATTGCGCTACGACCCGAACGGCGGCACAGGCGCGATAGCCGACCAGACGGTCGGCGTCAACATGCCCGCCTACACGGCCACGGATGGCTACACGTTCGCAGGCCATGGCCTCGCCTCATGGAACACCAAACCCGACGGCACGGGCGACTCCTGCAAGCCGGGCGACATGATCTCCATCGATAAACCGACGACTCTGTACGCGCAATGGGCCGACACCACGCAGACGGCGATGCCTGAGACGGGAGGAACAGTGAATGACCATTACCTGCTGAAAACCATCGGGGGGGTCTGCCTCTTCGGCCTCATCCTCATGCCACTCGCGTGGCGGCGCATGCGCCGAAGCCGGTAGCTTCGTCCGGAAGGGCGGTGTGACATGCTGAGGCACATCGCCCGTAGGAGCATTCCGGCGTTGGCCGCGTTGTTGGGCCTGCTGGCCGCGTTCATTACGCCGCCGGCCCACGCGGCGGCCACGTACGACATCACCCAGGTCGGAAAAGTCACGTCGGCCGGTCTGACGCGTGATGGCGCGCGGATCAACGGCACGGACTTCGATGGGTCGTCGGTAACGGATGGTATCGAGGCGACCGAGGCGACGGGCTACAAGCTTGCCATCCATGGCGAGATCCCCGAAACGTCGCGTCTCACGGCCGGCGACCACGTCACCATCCCGATCTCCATCGCCGGACGGTTCGAAGGTCTTGAATGCTCCTGGGGCTCATCCCTCATAGTCAAGGGCGTGCAGGTCGGTAGGGTCTCCGCGAATGCCAACCAAACGGTCGCCATCACCCTGACCGATGGCGTGAAAGGCCTTACCGACCTGTCATTCAACCTGATGAGCCAATGCTACGTAAGAGAGGCGAAGACCAGGCCGAATGTATTCTCCACCACGGCCGTACTGAAGGTGTCCGACCTGTCCCGCACGCTCGCGTGCCAAAGGAAGACACTGGGCGCGGATTGGGCGAACGGTCCGCTCATGGCGTTGGACGGCCGTCCCGGCCTGGTGATGGGTCATGCGAGCGTCCGTCTGGGCGGCGTATTCAACCGGTGGCTCGACGGGGCGTCGGTCGCCGATGGGGACATTGGCTACACGTATACCATCGTCCCGCTGGACGTCGGCATCAAAAGGGTCGACTACCTGACCTCGTCGCGTTTCATCATCGGTATGGCCACCGAGGACGGCAAGCACGCCAGCACAAGCCTGATCGAGAGTCCATCCGATTCGAGACAGTTCACCTTCGTGGCCGCCACCGACAAGGCGTTCACCGATCCGACCACGGCCTTGGGTGTGGGCGAGGCGACCTACCGGCGCAATGCCGACGGCACATGGTCCTTCGCCGTCAATCTGGGTCCGTTCCTGAACAACCGGTGGGCCACCTATCCGAACGGATACACGCCCAATGACAGCGAGACAGTCGATCTGGTATCCAAGGCCCGGAATGCGGGGACCATGGCGCAGTGCACGCTTTCGCGGTTCGCCATCTATCCGGAAAGCACGGTGGGCGAATACCGCTTCCGCGTGGACGAGACCCTGTACGGGCCATATGTGGACCATATGAAGGTATCGCGGACGGCGAGCACGACGGTTCTCGACAACAGCGCCTCGGGCACGCGCACGTACTCCGTCACCTACGAAGACACCGCATCCGGCGCCACGGACACGGTGAGGTACACGGAAGGCAGCACGGCCATCCTGAAGACGCCGGCAAGGCACGACGGCCTCACATTCACGGGGTGGAACACGAAGTCCGACGGTACCGGCGATGCCTATCGGCCGGGCGATGCCCTGACCGTCACCGGCGACACGATCCTGTACGCCCAGTGGAAGCGCGTGCCCGAAACCACCATGCCAGACACAGGAGGAACCATGAACCATCGAAGACTGACGACAATGCTGGGGGGCTTGTCCTCATGGCCCTTCCGTTCGTACTCATACGCCGCCGCAAGCGGGGCTGACCCGCGCAAGGCGGGTGATGTGACATGCTGAAGCGCATCACCCGCAAACTGGCCATCCTTGCCGTTCTGGCCGGCATGCTGTCCGGACTCGCCCCGTCCATGCTCGCGGTGCGCACCGCCCACGCCGACGAGGCATCGCAGTCCGGAGCATCCACGGCATTGGACAGGTCGTCGGCGCCCGCCCCGAAACGGTCCGAGGCCGCGAAGCCTGAACCGTTGACTTCGGCTGACGTACAGGTCCGGTCGGCCGTCGTGCCGTCGGACGCGTTGGCGTCGGGCACAGCTGGCACCTGCCTGTTCTACATCACCTCCGACATGCGGCTGACGGTCACACCGGCCGACGGGACGTCGGGCACGCTGCCCACGGGCGTGAACGCGTCCGACTGGCCGTGGTACCGGTACGCCGCCTACATCAGGTCCGTGTCGTTCGATCCGGGCGTCAAAACCTCGTCGACGCTGAGTCACGCGTTCGCCTCCGCGAACACCACCGATCCCGAATACAGCCAGCTGGAATCCGTCGATCTGGCGAATCTGGACATGGCCGATTTGGAAAGCATGGACTCCGCGTTCGCCAACGACACGAGACTGGGAAGCGTGTCGTTCAAGGGCGTCCTGAACGCCGACGGGATCACAGGCTGGGCCAACACGTTCTCCAGGTCGGGCATCGAGTCGATCGACCTGTCCGACGTCGGCGACGCGGCCACGGCCGTCAACGGCATGTTCTCCAACTGCGCGGACCTCAAGACGGCCGTCATCCCATGGGCCATGGCGCATGTGGCGAACGCGGATGGCATGTTCGACGGCTGCGCGGGCCTCGCGTCCCTGGACACGTCCGCATGGCGGTTCGGCTCCATGACGAACGCGAGCCGCATGTTCCGCAACTGCTCGAACCTGGCCGTACTGGACGTGTCCGCGTGGAGCATGGGCAGGGTCTGGTTCGCCAACGGCATGTTCTACAAATGCGCGAGGCTGACCGTGCTCGACGTGTCCGAATGGGACGTGCATGCCCTGCAGCAGGCCGCCAACATGTTCCAAGGCTGCTCGGAACTGTCCAAGCTTGACATATCCGCATGGAACACGGCCAGCCTCGTCTACGCGTCCGCCACATTCCAAAACTGTGCGAAGCTGACCACACTCGACGTGGCCGACTGGCGCATGGGCAAGGTCCGGACCATAAGCAACATGTTCGGCGGCTGCACGGGCCTGACCAGGCTCGACGTGTCCAAGTGGAAAACCGGCGGGATCAGAGACATGCAGGGCACGTTCACCTCCTGCACGGGCCTGACCGTGTTGGACGTGTCCAAGTGGGACGTGTCGAACGCGACCAACATGTACGCCATGTTCCAGAACTGCACGGGCCTCACGGAGCTTGACGTGGCCGTCTGGGACGTGTCCAATGTGGCGACGTTCGGCTATATGTTCTTCTGGTGTCCCAAGCTCGCCGGACTGGACGTGTCCAAGTGGGATACGTCCAATGCGACCGGCATGTACGAGATGTTCCATTACGACGCGAAACTGACCGTGTTGGACGTGTCCGAGTGGAAGACCGGCAAAGTGCGGAGCTTCTCCAACATGTTCTCCGGCTGCAGCGGCCTGACCGGACTCGACGTGGCCGACTGGGACACATCCAACGCGACCGACATCGCCGCCATGTTCTACAGATGCACGGGCCTGACCAGGCTCGACGTGTCCAAGTGGAAAACCGGCGGGATCAGAGACATGTCGGGCACGTTCGCCTACTGCACCAATCTCGCCATGTTGGATTTGTCCTCTTGGGACACTTCCAACACGATCCATCTGAACCAGATGTTCGACAACTGCCGCAACCTCACAGACGTGGGCGACCTGTCCGCCTGGGACACGTCGAACGTGACGGGCATGACGTGGATGTTCTCCAACGACCGGAGACTCAGCCGGTTGGACGTGTCCAAGTGGAACGTGCGCAACGTGCTGAATATGACGGGCATGTTCGCCGACTGCGTCGGCCTGTCCACGCTCGACCTGTCAGGCTGGAACACCGGCAGCCTGACCACCACGCCGTCGATGTTCCGCAACCTCACCGTGACCCGCATCTACGTGGGTGACAACTGGACCGTCGACAACGTCACCGGCTCCGACCTGATGTTCACCGGCTGTACCCGGCTCGTCGGCGACGACGGCAAGGGCCTCGCCTACGACGCGTCGAAGCTCACCGCCGCGTACGCGCGCGCGGATGGCGGCTATATGACCTTCAAAGGCGAGAGGACCGTATACCACAAGGTCACGTTCGCCGCCCTCGACGGCAAGACGATCACCACCATGCGCGTCAAGGACGGCGGCATGGCCACCGCGCCGAGTCTCGCCGACACGACGTGGCTGGCCGACCCGGACATGGACTTCAACACGGACGGTTGGGGCGGCGCCATCACCGCGCAAGGCAAGAGACAGACCGGCCGCGACGACTATTCCACTTCGGCCAAGCGCCATGTGGACGCCGACAGCACGATCCGGGTCGACGCGGACGCCGACTACCGGAACGCCGTCGCGGGCGGCGCCCTGGGCTACCATCTGAAACGCGACCTGGACGGGCAGAGCGGCTGGTCCGGTTACGGATGTGCCAAGGGGACCGTCTGCACGGATGCGGTCTGGTATTCGACCATCGGATACTCCGGCACGGTCCAAGGATTCACCCAGATCAACGCATGGTCCGATTTCGGAGCGGCCGTCGTCCACCACCTGCAATTGACCCAGGTGGATCCGGTCACGCACAACGGCATCGCCCGTGACGGCTACGTGTTCACCGGCTGGGACAAGGACGTGACGAAGCCTATAACCGGCGACACCGTGTACACCGCCCGGTACAGGCCCGCCGTCTACAGGATCCGGTTCGACGGCAACGGCTCCACCAGCGGCGCGATGGCGGACCAGTCGTTCACCTACGGCACGCCCCAGGCGCTGACCGCGGCCACGTTCCAACGAGACGGCTACAGCCTCACCGGCTGGAACACGCGCCCCGACGGCACGGGCAAATCGTTCACCGACAAGCAGACCGTGGCGGACCTGCTCACCCATGAGAACGCGGTGGGTACCCTGTACGCGCAGTGGACGCCCACCCCGCCCGTCATCACCGTCGTCTTCCACTCCAACGACGGAGGCACCGACGAGACCGTCAAACGCGTGTGGGCGTCGAACAACCTCGACATGAAGGCCATCGGCCTGCCCGACGGCTGGACGAAGAAGGGCTTCGTGTTCCACGGCTGGAACCTCGCCGCGGATGGTTCGGGTGTGGAGTATAAGACCGGCGAATCACTGTACGGCAGGATGACCACCGCCACCGTCGACCTGTACGCCGACTGGGCCGGACTGCAATCCACACTCCCGCAGGCCGGTGGCATCCTCCACGCGGCACCGGTCGCCGGCCTTTCCATCATGATGCTGGGAGTGCCATTGCTGATACCGGCCCGGCGGCACCGGCATGGGCACGCCAATCCCCCTGTCTGATATCGTCCGCGTGTCATGTGGATTGTGCGGAACCGTACGGTCGCATGGCCGGCCGATTCCGGGACATGTCCTAACTAGGGAGGAATCCATATGGCTGCAACTCTTTGCATCCTGGTCCTGATGGTCGTCGCCGCCTCATGCCTGTATGAGGCGTTCGTGTACATGGCCGTCAAACAGAAAAGCACCTTCGTTGGCCGCAAGACCAAGGAAAAGGTTCTCGCCATGAGCCGTAAGACCCGTCAAGGCAAGGCCGTCCTGTTCATCGTGCTCGCCGTCGTCTGCTTCGTGCTGATGGTCGTGGCGGGCATGCTGATGGCCCATGCCGGATACAACGTGTGATGTCGGACCGGCTCACATCCATGATGGGTGGGATGGTTCCGTATCCACGGGATTCCTCCCGCCCATCTTCCGTCTTTTCAAAAGAGGTGGGAATGTCCGTCGACGATGAAGACGAATACGACGGTTCGGAAGCAGATGGCATGGAACCGGACGGCGATGGGGCCGATCCGTTCGTGCCGATGTTGGAGGACGATGGGCACAGGCTCGGCCGTCCCGCGCGGCGTGGCGTCGGCGTGGTGGGTTTCGTTCCCGCGCCGACCAGACTGTCCATTCCCGAACTCGACTGGCTCATGCGCGTGCGTGACGGCGCCGGCCGGTCGGCGCGCGTGCCGGAACACCGGTATTCGCGTTCCGACCGCGACGCGGTCGAATCGGCTCGCGGACGCCTGTATTCGATGGTGTCGAAGCAGGTCAGCCAGACGAAGAGCCTGTACAAGGCGCGGCAGCGTGACGAGGAAGGCATGCTCCCGTTGGGTTCCGCGAGCCCGGTGGACATGATCACCCGCGATTTCAACGAACGTCCCCTGATCCCATGGCATCAGACCAGCACGGGACGGGCGGGAGTGCTCACCACTTTCGTGGCCGGTTCCGGCGCGCAGCTGATCCCGGGTCCGCCGATCGGCATCGACGCGCTTTCCCGCGAACTGTTCCAATTTGACTGCTGGGGTACGTACGACGCGCACATGACCACCAGTCCCGACCTGTTCTTCAGCGGCCTGCGCGGCCAGGGCAAAAGCTATTGCGCGAAGACGATCGCCGTGCGCGAGATCGGGTTCGGACGCAACATCATCGTCCAATCCGACCGGCAGGGCGAATGGAAGGCCATCGCCCAGGCCATTCCCGGCGGGCAGGTCGTCTCCCCCGGCAAAGGCAACTATCTGAACCCGTTCGCCATGCCCGACATGTCCCACCTCACATCCGAGGAGGACAAGCGCGCGTTGCGCCAGGAGGTCCTGGCCGGCAGGAAAAGCGCCATGATGGCGTTGGCGGAGGCGGTGAGGGAACCGGACCGTCCATTCCCGTTGGACAAGGACATGCTGTCCCTGATCGACCAGCTCATCGCCTCGTACGGTATCGGTCCGATGACGTTGCAGGCCGCGGTCAAACGACTGTCCGACTGGGATTGGGTGGATTCCATATACTCGCATATCCACGGCTTCGAGCATTACCGTGATCTGGCGCGTGAGAAGGCCAGCGAGGCGGCCCGCGTGTTCTCCCCCATGGTCGATGACGGCACGATGAGCGGCATGTTCGACAAGGAGTCGACCATCACGTTGGATCCGACCGCGCCGATCATCGTGTTCGACACGTCCGGTCCCGTGTTCCAGGATCCCACGTTGAAACGCGTGTACACCGCGGCGGTCAGCTCGTGGATCGACCGGCTGTTGCAGGCGCGTGACGGACTGCGTCGCATCATCGTGTGCGAGGAGGCGTGGGACCTGCTGTCCAATCCCCAGCTGGTCGACTCGTTGCAGACGCGCCAACGGTCCGCGGGCCATTGGGGTTGCGCGACCTGGCTGATCGTGCACGGCGTCGCGGACATGACCCAGGTGTTCACGGCCGGCAGTGGCCTGCGCGGCAAGGTCGAACAGTTGATGAACCTGATGGAGACGAAGATCATCTACCGCCAGGGTGGCGAGAACATCCCCCTGCTGAACCGTCTCATCCCTGATCTGAGCGAGGACGAACTCGACCAGATCCCACGTTTGGCGCAAGGCTATGGCATCTGGCGTATCGGACACGAGCATCCACGCATGATCCTTCCCATCGCCGGACCCATGTGGGCGGACGTGTTCGACACGTCGAGCCTGCGAAAAGCGTCGTGAGACACAAGCCCTTCCAGGGAAAAACAATCGCGAAGGAGGAATGGTATGGCCCGATATTGGAATGACGGCTCGTATGACCGTGAGGAACTGAACGCGGACAACCGCCGCAAGGTCATGGACGTGTGGAAAAGGTTTGAATCGTCCAAGACGGGCGTATGGCTGAGCCGGCACACGCATCTGTTGGAACGCCTGTCCGACGAGGAAAGCCATCTCGTGGTCCGTGCCGGCGCGATGGTGTGCGTGTTCGCGCTGATCCTCTCCATGATCATGTTCCTGCTCGTCAAAGGCGGCATGCTCGCGTGGACGCTGCTCACCCTGCCGGTGTTCGCCATCGCGTTCATGCTGGTCATGGTTTTGTGGATCTTCTGGGACGCGTACCGTGATTCCGGCGAAAGGGCCGCGGACTGGCTGTCCACACGTCCCGGCGTCGCCACCTGGCGTCAGATCGCCGCGGATTACGGTCCACGCGCCGTCAACCGTGACGTGCTTCCCTCCGTCCTGCCGCGCATGCTTGAGGATTTCCGTTACCGCAAGCCGGGCGCCATTCGTCCGCGCCCATGGCATGCGGCATGGTATGTGGGCGATTCGTGGAACATGGAGGTGTGGCTGGGTTCCGAACGGCACATCTACGTGTTGGGTCCTACCCGTTCCGGCAAGACCGTCAGCGTCGTCATCCCCAGCGTGGTCGAGGCTCCCGGCTTCGTGCTCGCGACCTCCACGCGAGGCGACATCATCAAAACGACCCGCTACCTGCGTGAATGCGGTGTGAAGGATCGTAAGAACGGGGCCGAATACGGTGGCCGTGGCGCGGGCACCACGCACATCTTCGATCCCGAAGGCGTCGCGGAGAACGATCCGGACACGCGGCACAACATGCGTTGGACGCCATTGCAGGGTTGCGACGATCCGGCCGTCGCGATGCGCCGCGCGCAGACCATGGTCGCGATCGGCGGCATGGGCTCCGGATCGAACAACCAGGAGTGGGGCGTGAGCGCCACCATGTATGTGCAGGCCATGCTGTACGCGGCGGCCATCGCGGACCGCACCATCAACGACTGCTACAAGTGGAGCCTGTCCCCGGAGAACGCGCAGGAGGCCGCCGACCTGATACGCAAGTACACGAACGAACGCGAGATGGACCGTTGGGCCGCGACCCTGAACGCCCTGCCCCACGTGGACCCGAGGCAGAAGGGCAGCGAATGGTTCGGCGTGAAGAACGCGTTCAGCATCCTCGCCGACCCGAACGTGCGAGCCCGCATGAACCTCAGCCCGTCCGACCCGCGACTGATCGACCCGAAACGCATGGTCCTGCGCGGCGACACCGTGTACGTGCTGTCCAAGCCACGCCGTGACGGCGGAGTGGCCGGCAACGCGGGCATCTTCGTGAGCCTCCTGCTCGACACGTTCCAGGAGGCATGCCAGGATCTCGCGTTCGACAAGGCCTCCGGCTCGCGCGGCAAGATCGAACCTCCCGCCCGATTCGTGTTGGACGAACTGTCGAACATCGAGAAATGGCCCGGTCTGCGCAACGCCATCACCCAGGGCGGCGGCAACGGCTACCAGCTGATCATCGTGGAACAGTCACGCCAGCAGATGGCCGACGAGAAGGACGGGTACGGCAAGGCCGTGGAGCAGACCGTGTGGGAGAACTGCCATCGGATCATGCTCAAGGGCGTGTCCGACGACGAGACGTTGAAATGGTGGATCAGCCAGATCGGCACGCACCACCATACCCGCCGCGAATCCTCCTGGAATCCGGGACAGGGACCATTGGGCGGATTGACCACTCGCCACGAACGTGAGGAATCCGTCACCCAACAGGAACTGAGCCTCCTGCCCGTCGGCTACGCGCTCGTCGAACCATTGGGCCAGGCGCCCGCCCTCGTGCACATGATCATGTACATGCGCCGCGCATGGTGGCGGGAAGGATTGGAAGGCATGCGTCCCGCACGATCCACGCCATGGCATGAGAGGAACACGGGGAAGGCCATGGCATGAGCGACGGGAACAAGGTGGACGAATTCTACGACCGGATGGCCTCTCCGGATCCGGAGAACGGCGAGGCCACGATGCCGGACGACGACGTGAGGGACGAAGGAAACGTGCTGTCCACGCCGGTCGCCGCCGGAACGGACGTGACGGACGGACTGGAACGGCCCCCGTATTGGACCGACGCCATGGAAAGGCAGTTCCGCCGCAGGGTCTCGGCCGATTTCGAACGTTTCGTGAAGGACGTTTCCAGGAACGGCACGCCGCCGGCCATCGACCAGTGCGAACACGCGTACGGGGAACTGCTCGACACCGTCAAAGACAAGTACAGGGAACTGCTCGGCCATGACCTGCCGGGCACGGCCGCCACGAACGTCGACAACGTCATCAAGCAGGTCACCTTCATGCCCGCCATCGACCCTCTGCACGGGCCGGGACTGTGGGCCAAACTCCCCCAGCACCGTATGGACGAGATGGTCGAGGCGCGGCCGGTCGATTTGACCGGCTCGCCGACCCGCATGGACATCGACCTGATGATGCTGCACACCATCCGCATGGGACGTTTCCTCACCACGCATTACACGGATTGGGCGCAGACCCTTCCCGCATGCTGGATCCGCCACGACGACGTGGTCCAGGAGGTGTATTCGCTCAAATGCTATATGGACCTTGTGGCCGCCAGTCCTAACGGAGGATTCTACGCGCCGACGCTGCAATCGCTCATCCATTCGGCGTTGGAACGCGTCAAAGAATACCTTTCATCGGCCGAAACGTCGAACACCGACCACAAGCACCACCTGTCCGGACCGGACGAACGCAAACGCGAACAGGCCCGGAAGAAGGAATACGCGGACTGGTTCAACCGTGAGGGAGGCTGGTCCGGCGAACCACGCTTCGATCCGTCGTGGGAGTACCGCAGCACGGACGAGGGTCTTGACAGCGTATGCGACCTGCTGACCCCCACCCGCGTCGAGGATGATGGCGTGGCCGACGACGAGACGCTGTCGGACCGTTCCCGCCAGTGGAGGGAGAACATGCGGATGCTGCGGGACAGCTACGACATGGACCATTCACCGGAACGCCTGCAAACCGCGCGGGACGAGGAGGAGCGGATGCGCCGCGTCTGGCTCGACTACAGGAACCGTGAGCGGACGAGCCGCGACAACCTGGACCGTGCGGTGACGTCCGCGTCGATGCTGATGCGCGACACCGGCCGTGTCCGGCTCCTAACGGACACGGAACGTGTAACGCTTTCCGGTCTCATTTCCAAGGGGCGGGAAATCCTACGGGAATACGGCAAGAATCCGTTGGATGAAGGCTATGAGCCATGCTCCATCGACATGCAGGACGATCTGACCGCACGATTGGACCGTCTCGTAGACGGGGATCCAGCCGACGTGTTCAACCGTTGCGAACGCATGCTCGACCAGATCGACAAGACCTTCGAACGTGGAAGGGAGACACCTGATGAACGTCGGACAGCCTAGCCTGTTCGACCAGTTGACGCCGTCGGACTCGCTGAGGGACGACCTCGACTGGCTCGACTCCCTACAGGAGACGGAACCCGCTCCCCGCAAAACCCGCGGACGAGGCCGCAAGCCGGACAAGACCCGGCATGATGTTGACGCCACGCCCGCACCACGGGAGGAAAAGAACACCACTCCCAAACCGGAGCATGAGACACGCCGGCCGGCTGACTCCATCACGGAACCGCCCGCGCCCATGCTTCTCATCCCCGACACCGGCACGGACGACGGGACCATGACGGGCATGGAGCCGGACGGCATGACGGCCTCGGACATGACTGACGACGGGACCGTACCCGTCGAAACCGAATCCGTCCGAACGGTTCTGGCGGACGACGACACGTCGGACGTTCTCTTTGGACTGGGCCTGGAGGACGTGGCCGACTCCACCGACGGCGGGACCCGCGACAAGACCACGATGAAATGGGTCGCACGCGTCCTCATCGGCGTGGGCGCCATCATCCTGCTGCTCCTGCTATTCGCATTGGCCGGCTCCCATTCCGCGTCCGTCAGACAGAAAGCCTCGTACGACCGGTTGCAGACGTCGATGAGCCAACTCGCCACGGCCAACACCAAGGCGAAAGCCACACTCAAACAGGCCGGCCGGCTTGGACTGGACGACTCCGCGGACGCGTTACGCCACGCCATCGAATCGAACGGCATGCTCATGAAATCCAAACGGACAGGACTGTCCATCGAGGCTTCCGACCGGCTGGCCGGCAAGGCCGACGAAGCGTCCGAACATACACGCGAATTGTCCGGCAGGATCGCCAAGACCATCAAGGACAAGCCTTTGACGGACGCGAAACGCAAATGCTCCACCGCCCTGGACAAGGCCGTGAAAGCGTCCGACGATGCGAAACCATCCGACGACACGACCCGGAAGGCGAAGGAGACGTTGGACAAGCTGGCCGCGCAGGCCCGCGGACTCGGTTCGAAAACCACCGTCGGACAATGGAACGACATGGCCGCGAAACTCGACAAGGCGCGTGAAGACCTCACGAACGCGTTGGACGCCAAAGCCAAGGCCGACGAGGAAGCCAAACGGCAGGCGGAGGAACAAGCCCGGCAGCAGGCGCAACAACAGCAACAGCAGGCCTCTCCCACGCCACAGCCAACCCCGCAATACCATCGTCAATCCGGAGGCTCCACCAGCATCCCCCGCGGGAACAACGGCGGAGGAACCACGAACAACAACAATGGCGGAACATCCAACGGCAACTCCGGCGGATGGTACGTGCCACCGGAAACCAACGACAACAGTCTGCCGAGCAACGACTCAAGCCTCTGACAAACGGGAAAGGAGCACAACAATGGGAAAGAACAAACATCGTCAGGCGTCCACGCCCGAATCGAAGAAGCAGGCGGCCGTCTGGTGCGCGATCGCCATCATCGCCATCACCGTCATGGTCCTGGTCGCCAACCCATGGAAACAGCAGACGTCCACGACGTCCACGCCGCAATCCAGCCAATCCGCGCAGACACGATCCCACAAACAGAACAAGAAAAAGAAGACGACGAAACCGTCCGGCACCCTGCAACAGCAGGCACAATCCATGTTCATCGGCGGCGCGGAACAGATCGCCGACGACGTGCGCGACCTGTTGAACGCGCCGGAGAACTCGAACGTCGACACGCTCGGCAACCTGCTGTACCGGCATAACCGTCAGGATCTAGCCGAAGCGACGGATCTGTATGACGCGATCGGCCAGCAGAAGGACATCGACACGATCCGCAGCCTCGCACGCGAATGGTATCCGCAAGCCATGCAGGCCGGCATCGAGGCGAGACGTGACGACCTCTCGTCCGGATTGGACAACACCGCGCGCGAGGTCGCCACCATCGAACGGGACGATCTTTCCGGCACGCAAGGCTGCGGCGATCTCAAAGCCGCGTACGAGACCGCGAAACGACTCGTGGACTCCAAGTCGGATGATTACGACGCTTTGACCAAAGCCCAGCAGAATCTGACCACGGCGATGAGCGGCTGCGCGACCAACCTCGATCCGACGAACCGGGAGAAAGTGTTCGGCCGACCGCAGGGAACCCTCAAGGAAGATAAGGAGTAGGAGAACATGGCCACCACGAACAACCGCTCTTGGAAAGCGCTACTGCCACGGAACGGCGGCATCGGAGTGTGCCCGCAGATCGGCAGGGTGAAGATCCCGCCCGTCTGCCCACGTTCCACGCTCAACCTCACCGGAGGCAGACGCATCAAAACCGTCCGCGCCTGCTGGTTCGAGGGCGACGAGGCGCGTTTCGTCTCCCTCATGCCGTCGACCGGTCGAATCCGCAAGGAATTGGAATCGTTGAAGGGCGGCGAGACGGTCGAATTCATCGGACGTCCCTGCGAATGGCATGACATGTCTGGGCAGAACTACTATATCGTCATCGTCACCGACATGGACATCATCATGGCAAAACGGCTAAGCGCTTGAAAAAATCAAGTAGATTCGGTATGACGTATGTCTGTTAGGCCAAAACATCGCGAGACACACGCCATACCGAATCACATGGAACCTGGAATGCGATCACCGTAAGGCAATTGCCTAACATACGAGTCCATGTATTCCCAATCGGGGATATACCCATCATCAGAAAAACGATGCTCCGCATCTATTATTGGATGACCATCTTCAGTCTTCTTGATGGGTAACTTGATTGTGAAATCCTTTTTGTAATGGGTATTAAGTTCCCGTCCGAATGCTTGAAACTTAGTTGATGCTTCAAGACGGATAAGCGTTGCGATAAATAGTTTCGTTTCCGTGGAGATGTTTTCCCTACTTCTGAGAACTGCGACATTCTGTGCTGTATAGAACGGCGCAGATTGCACGAAGCATGAACCGAGATAGCTTCCTCCTAGAGACAGAGTCATATCTCCAGCTAGGAATGCCTTCGCCCCGGGAACTTCATCAATTTTTGCCACCACACCATTGCCGTTACTATCGCGGGATACATAGTTATATTTAGGATGGCAGGTTTTTGTCTTTATCGCATCTATTCCATTACCCATACAGGCATCAAATAGCTTGCATAACAGAAAAGGTTTCCAATCAGAAACGTCAATTCTCTCATCCTTTTTCGCATCATTAGCTGTAGAAAGAGGTTTGAAGTGGAGTGTCTCCATATATTGCTGGATCCACTGCCAATCGGGTTGCCCATCTTTTGCAGGAAGCTTAATCCATGTGTTATTCATGTTATCAAGAGTCCATTTGCGACCATATGAAAACCGACATTTCTCATGTTTGAGCACAGCACAGATAAAAAGACCGGTCGCCGGGGTGAGTTTTCCGTATCTAGCACGCAGATATAGAGCATTCACATCATCTGTTGCCCAATAATCTTTAGGCTGGTAAAAAGCTTCTCCAACAGAACCGTTATAGCTTAGCGAAATCGTATTCCCTTTATGAATGGGGTCTTGGCTTATTTGATTTGAGACGCCATTATTGGAATCTATCGCCCCAATATATGGGGTTTTACCTTTTCCTGCTTTTACCTGTTCTTCTGCTGTGAGTCGTTTCCCCTTCTTAATTTCGAAAAGGCCTTCTTTCCCACCGAGTTTGAACCATTCCCATGCATCTATATCAAGCTTCATATACGCTCCCCGTCTTCACAAGATATGCCAAATAGTCGTTAACGGTTTGCTGAAAATCTTCTTCAGTAAGTGTTGTGTAATCAGTTTCCATATACGCTTCGCACAGCCATTCATCATCTTTCGTGACTGCATGCATGGCGCTGAAACCCGCTTTCACGGTTTTGTTACGATATAGATTAAGCCATTCCTTCTCGATTTTCTTCCATTCGCTATGACCATTGAAATCAAACTGTTCGACCCTGCCAAGGCCTTTCCTCTTAATGAATCCATCATCCTTATAAAAACCGAAGAATGTTTTGCGCCTAGGTTTTCCTGTGGCGTGATCAAAATGCGGCTTGTTTAACGTGAACAGCATACAGACAGCCTGTACTGCTGCACCTGGATAAAAAATCTCACTTGGCAAAGAGAAAACCGCATCGAGGGTGTTGTCCTGAAGCAGCTCCTCCTTCATCTTGGTTAGACGAGTACCTGTGCCAATGGCCGCAGCCATCGGCAGAAGGACAGCGAGACGGGTACCTTCCCACTTCTCGGCTTTAGCTATATCCGACAAGTATTTTACAAAAACCATGCCCTTGGTAGGGTCGGATTTGCCATTTTTCTCAGAAGATGTCCACTCTTTTTTATAAGCATCTGGGATACCTCGGGGCTTGGCATTATAAGGAGGGTTCATCAGAATCACATTTGGTTTCGCCCCGACAATGAAGTTTTTCAGATCGAAGCAGGATCCGAATTCGACATTGCTGTTGCCGTCCCCGTGAATGAGCATATTTGTGGTTGAAAGACCGTATGCCTTTTCCTCGTTCTCTATGCCAAATATATGTTCTTGCTTAATCTTGTCTGCTAGTTCCTTGAACTCAGCGTCTGTATGACCGTATCGTGCGTCGGCCAACTCGTGAACCATGGCTTGGACCAGGAAGGAGCCTGATCCGCAACAGGCGTCAAGGACCCTGTCCTTATAGGTGACCTCGGTGAGACGGGTCATGAAATCAGTGATATGGTCGGGGGTGAACGCTTGGTTCTTATCGGCCTTTCCCACATATTTGTTGAATGTGATGAAGAACAGGTTAAGGATGTCCTGACCCTCGGATGAATTGGAATCGATGAACCTATAAATTTTCATGAGGATAAAGGACAGTACCTCAAGCCAATCCTTCAGCGTAAGCGCCTTGATGTGCTGCTCTTCGAGCACATCGCGATTCAGAAGCTGGATTTTGATTTGCTTATTCTGGCTTCCGTCCAGTAGGTTTTCTAGCATTTCGCCAATGGCGTTTCTGATTCCTGAAGGGGTGAATTGAGACCATCTTGCTGCGAGTTTTTTCCTGGTCGTCTCATTCACTCGTCCACCGCTGCATCTCTTCTCTACTTCGTCCTTGACGAAAAGGAGACACGTTCCGACGAATTGGCTGCGATTGCGCTCGTCAATATCCTTCTTGTGAAGCATTTCGTTTAGCGCATAGGTGTTGCGCATCACGGCTTCGCGGTCGTTCTGACGATCCACCGCGAACAGCTTCTTGTAATGCGCCATGCAATCAAGGACTGTCTCCCCCGGAAGCAGATGGTCGTCGTCCACCTCGTCTTTCCATACACGAATCTTGTCATCATTGGTGTTGGCGAGTATCGCTATAACCTTTGCACCGCGATGCAGCGCATATTCCTCCTCAAGATAGGAGGCGAGCTGTTCGGAGTCGGAATCGACGAATTCCTGCTTAGTCTCGACAATCACGGTGTATGTTCCGGTGTCGTCCTTATCCACGAACCGGCGATCCAGCTTATAGTGATGTGGCTTAACGCCGCCTAGGGCCTCGGTCAGTTTGCCCAAATTACCGGCATCCTTGGCATAGCTCCACTCGTCCTCTTCTATATTGGCTGTTAGATACTCCGGACCAATGACATCAACAATTCCATGTCTGTTCATTCCAATCCCTCCCATCTCCGATTCACATTGCTTCTCCATGTTAGGTTTAATCCGCACCCGTCGATACCGTGTGTCGGTATACCCTCTGAAAGTGTTTCAATTGCATAAAAGCAGTAACTGTCTCCCGTTATTATTGTCTTTAGCTATAGTTTCAAAAGAAAGGCGATGGGATGAGCCCAATCGATGGCATGGATGCTGATCGGAATGAAACGTTTTTCTTGAATCTCGGTGCTTGGCCTCGTAGCTACGGCAATCCCCTCGAAGAGGCAAAGAAGCATCTATTAAAGCGTAAATGGAAATTGAGTTCCGAAGTTAAGAACTCATCATGCTGTTTTGAGAAACAGTCGACGCACCTCTATGTCCATTTCCTTGGATTTGCTGTGGTGACAGGTCAAAATGTGTCCACTGGTACTGTCATTGCCGATTGTGGTACGGAGTGGCTTGGCAACACTTCTCTTCCTGGAAGAGAAGCCAAAGTACAAATAATTGATGGGAACAATTGGAAAGAAGAGATTGCCCAAGCGGCAGCGGTCTTGGCATTAAAACAGCTAAGAGATTGGACTGCCGCTCCTACTTTTGGCGGGCAGGTCAATAGTTCGGATCGTCTCTTCCTTCAGCTTCAAAGGATCCATGAGCTTTTTCCTCCGAATGATGAAAAAGTAGAGGGATTATACGAGGAGAAACTTCATGAAGCTACGAGGCTAGTAGAGATAATTAGACGAAACGCTTCAGTGGAGTACCGTAGCAACAGATTCATTCCCATATTAAAGGCGATTGAACCGTTTGCGATTCCAGCGGGCACTTTCTTCGTTGGCTTAGGAACTAATAATGGCAACCAATGGGCATGGGTGTGCGCAGGTGTGGCATTCGGTGCTGAGTTGATTATACGTTTGTCTTTAAAAGCGTGTGATGTAGATGAAACACCTATTTTGCAGCTGTCTCACGAATCAGCGGAATCTGAAAACTAATTTTCTAGATTTTCCACCTTCGATGATGTCTCTTTTCATTACTCATTAACCAGCTGGTCTTATGGGACATTGATTTTGAAACGGGTTTTGGGACGCTTTTCACCGTCAAATTGAAGACTCCGGAGCATCGTACAAAATCTGTTTCAAAAACGGACGTTTTCGGAATAAGCATAGAATCTGAATGCAGATGAGGAATCATTTATTAGGGGCGTGCTATGTCTGCATAACCGGAATTAGACGATAACGTCCGGATTCTTGCGCATTTTCGGATTTCGGCCTTGATGGAAAGGGACATGGACCGTGCCGGGTACGATTTTCAGTCGCCAGACAATGAAAAACCGCGATTGGAAAGAGGCACGGAGCCAGACCCGCGGAAATCATACAGTTCGACCAGGCCATGTTCGAGACCAAGCTCGACACCATGGTGCGAGAGAAGGTCGAGCGGATCGTCAACGCGATGCTCGACGCCGAGGCGGACGAGATCGCCAACGCCGCCAGATACGAGCGCACTGGGGAGCGGAAGGCATACAGGGCCGGCCACTACGAACGCAAGCTCACAGCCAAAGCCGGCAGACTCGCTTTGAAGGTGCCCAAGCTCAAAGGCGAGGTCTTCGAATCCGCCGTCATCGAACGCTACCGGCGGCGTGAGCAGAGCGTCGAGGAATCCCTGATCGACATGTACCTGGCCGGCGTGAGCACCAGGCGGGTCGACGACATCAGCCAATTGCTGTGGGGAGACCGCATGCCCTCGCAGACATTGAGCGACAAGCTCAAGAAGGTGTACGGGGACATCGACTCGTGGCGCACGAGGCCGTTGGAATCGGAGTATCCGTACGTGTTCATGGACGGCGTGTGGCACAAGCGCTCCTGGGGCGGGCGCGTGGAGAACGTGAGCGTGCTCGTCGTCATCGGCGTGGACTCCGAGGGTCACCGGGAGGTCATCGGCGTCGCCGAGGGCATGAAGGAGGACGGGGACAGCTGGGAGCAGTTCGTCAGAGGCATGATCGAACGCGGCCTCAAGGGCGTCCGGCTGGTGGTCGGAGACCGGTGCGCCGGGCTCGTCTCCACGGTCAATTCCATGCTGCCGAAGGCGAGATACCAGCGGTGCATGGTGCACTTCATGCGCAACGTGCTCTCCAAGACGCCGCCCACCCACAGGCAATGGGCGTCGGCGGCCCTGAAGGCGATATTCGCCATGGAATCCCGGGAATCCGCCCTGGCAAAGGCGGAGTCCGTCGCCGCGGAGATGGAGGCCAGGAGGCTGAAGGCCGCCGCGAACTGCCTGCGCGAGGGGTCGGCGAGACGACCACGTACCTGCTGCCGGAGTTCCCGGACGGACACCGCAGGCGCATCCGCACGAACAACATGATCGAGCGATTGAACCGGGAGATCAGGCGGCGCACGCGTGTCGTGGGAAGCTTCCCCGACGGGAACAGCGCCCTCATGCTCGTCTGCGCGAGGATCAGATACGTCACCGACAACGAATGGTCGACCCGCCGCTACCTGTTTATGGTCAAATAAACGTGTACGGCGTCACCACCAAATCTGAACGGCATAAGCGTTCATATTGGACACGGACGG
>JBAHVQ010162750.1:9685-46497 GCA_036872915.1 Nanipora kamurai | reverse complement strand
ACAAGTTACAGAAATCTGTCAATTTCTGAACAAGTTACAGAAGTCTGTCATTTTCTAAACAAGTTACAGAAATCTGTTATTTTCCGAACACGTTACTTAAATCTGTCCTTTTTTGAACAAGTTACAGAAATCTGTCAATTTCTGAACAAGTTACAGAAGTCTGTCATTTTCTAAACAAGTTACAGAAATCTGTCATTTTCTAATCAAGTTACGGAAATCTGTCAATTTCTGAACAAGCTGGACAAGAAGCGAACAAAGGTTAGTTTGGTTAAGTTTTTATGCGATGCGTAATTTTCACATAATTCGGTACAGACCGAGTAGGCATCCACATAATTAAACAGTTAATCACTTGTGGTATTACACACGTGTTCCTATGGATTGGGATTAGAGAATCAAGCACAAATAACCAGAATAATCAACTGTGTCTTTGTCGTCTCAACTTTGGTTGTTTTCAGTTTTCAATGTTTAATTACAAAAACGAAATACGCTACCAGACCTCAAAATCAGAATGCAAGAGCTTTGTAAATATTCATGAAATTTTCTGACAAACTTAGGGACTTTTCCCAGAGAAGGCTAGTTCAAGCTAATTTACAAGACCAGTCAACTGGTAAGGGCCAGTTTTTAAGTAATATTTAAAACACACACACTACCATATTTTGAATGGCTTCAAAAACAAGCCCCTCAACACGCTTATCTGCGAAGAAAGTTTGAAAATTAATGTTTTCTACGCCTAGAAAATTTGACGGGAAGAACGAGCGTGTCTTTATCATATATAAAGATACTACATGGTTATTTTTTTGTGTTTTCTTCATGAATTAATGACTTTTTGAACGACTTTCAAGGTCTGTACAAATCATATAATCCAAAATTCAGTCGGCGGCACCCCCGGAAAGAAATTTTGCCAGACTTGCTTTACCAGGAGCAAAATCCCAACAAAACATTACTGTTGAAATGCTGTATAATTATCCGTCTACCTTATCACCAGCTTCTCCGGGTTGACCCTTTGGTCCAGTTTCACCAATTACACCCTATAAAGAAGAACACTTGGTAAATGAATAGCGTTGGGCATTTCTTAGACGTTCAGCAAGGGCCCTCATGGGACAAGCCAAAGTAAAATGCTAAAGTCTCCATCAGCTACTGGTGACTAAATCTGGCAACAAGGTGTCAAGTTAAACTGGAGCACTCTTCTGACGTGTGACCAAGTTTAACCCTCTGATCAGGCAACTGTACGGTTTACGGAGCACCAAGGGAAATCTTGTCCCAGAGGAGAAAGACATATATACTTGGGCGTGCGGGAACAAATTTCCAGAAGGTTTGACGCAAATTTTTGCTTGAAAGAAACGAGCATTCCTGGAATTTCAGTTTGGAAAAAAATCTATTGTACATACATTTTGTCTGAATTTCAGAATTACTCAGTCGAAATTTTTCCGAATGACAACTGTTGTCAGCCATTTCTGGGAGGAGGTGTGGCTCCAGTTCTATCTCCTCGTTCGACAAGAACACTGTCGACAAACCATATTCAGTTACTAGTCCCCTATTTAAAATTACTCTAAGTCACTTACCGCGCGTCCAGGGTCTCCAGGGGGTCCTTGACGGCCAGTATCTCCAACGGCACCCTGAGAAAGTTAAACGTACATAGTTATTTCCCCATCTTGAAAATTACGTCTTCAATTGGCAGAGATGACGTCATGGTAAATCCTGGCACGAGGTTGATCCATGAGTTTAAATCTAGCCAACTAGCAGGGGCCCAACTAACGGTACACACACTGCGGGGGTTTAAGAAGTATTGCCCTACCAAATATTGTCTAATAAAAAAGGGCGGTGTTTCACAAAAATCTACAGTATATGACTGCAGGATAGGCGTGTGTCCCGACCATGAGGGACGCAAAGTAAACCATGGGAATAAGGTGTGCGATTGTTCAATGATCAGTTTTGGGCTTTTTTTTCCGATGGAGTTACAATTTTAAAATCCACACATACTTTTTGGAGAAGAGAGTACGGATTCCAATCAAATTAAAAATACACGACAATTATAGGATTCCTTTTGCGAAGACGTGGTAACGACGCCATAGCAGCAATAAACAATATGAGGAAAACAGGGTAGAATATGGGCCGGAGTTCACCGTTGCTACCCGAGAGGAAACCGAGGGTAACAAAGGCGGTCAAGGCGCCACAAAACAAGATGTTTATCCAGGGTACTGATAAATAAGCGTTTTGTTATATATCAAGAGTTAAATGACGAAAGAAAACGACGTAAAGAATCTTCGAATAGCACAAACTGGACAACGCCTCCAGATAATCTACTTTTGGTTTTAATATTTTCCCTAAGGCAAAATAACAGTAATGTTACCTGCTGCTATGAGTAAGCGGCTAAAATCAAGATAAATGGATCGTCACGCGAGGATTGTTCGCCGTAAAGGTTCTTAAATCTGTGAAGCCCTACTAGAAGGTATGTTGATTCAAACGTTCCTTAGCATCTTTGGCTCAATATCTATGAAGCTAAAACCGACCAAACACCTTTACGTTCAAAGGGACTATGCAAACGGCATTTCTTCTTTCAACGATCGGTTTCATACGACATCGTTATAATGTGGGCTGACTTGCAGCCACATATTTCTTTTTGCTCTTTCCTGACGCGGTAGGTCTCCTACTGACAACATCTTCTGACATGACTAGAGGAAGATTTTAAGGAGTCGCCACTGTCCGGAAAGATTCAGTGACATTGTAGGTAGGTCTCCTGAATCGTTTGCGTTAGTACCATACCATGTGGTCGCCATCGACTGGAATGAATTAATCATCTTGCAACAGATGGGGTCATTAGCGACCCCACAGAGAACAAAAGAACAAACGAGAGAACAAAGGAAAAACGGATAAAAAAAATCAGGCGTTAGGGAATTAAGAGAAGAAACATTCTGTTATTGTTCCGACAATAGTATATCCTCAGGAAGAAAAAATCTCCGCTAATCATCCCCAGAGACAAATTACCTCCGTTTACTTATCCCCAGTGATGAAGGACCCCCAGAACCATTTAACGCACAACGATAAGGATTAACTAATCCCGGTGTGACTGATACCCGGGGCTCAAGGAAAAACAGTGGAGCAACTACACTGGCCCATGTCCTAAAATAATAGAATAGAAAAACATCTTTAACAAAAAAATGCTTCACCGAAAGACAGGCACTTGTGCATCCCAATTGGACGTGTTCTCTAGATTTGAGCACTTTCTCCATCTATGTAGAACAACACTTACCACATCCCCTGGGGAACCATCCTTTCCAGGATTTCCGGCAGAACCTGGGTAACCCTAAAATACAAAATGAACAGAAATTGTCAACTATTGGCAAAAAAATCTTCCCGGTGTTGGTTTTTTTCAACATCCATGCGAGAAATAGTTTCGTGATAGGGGAATTAGCTTTCCTCAAACAAACGGGAAGTCGTGTGGGGCAAAACAGCTAAAATGTTTCCCCAAACTACCCAGCTGTTATGAGAAGATGAATTGCATGTTGGAGAGGACAAAACATTATTCGAGGAGAAGTGCAGGCAGAATAAAGAGCCACAAGAGGTTGGAATTGGAAGATGGCCGTTAGAGGACTGCGTTTCGAGTATTTATTAAGCCGGGTCTTCAACGACTGGAAGCTAAGTACAATAAGGACATTATTCGGCCGTGATCGGAAGCTTCCAGAGATTTTATGCAGTCAAAGATCGCTAACGGACATGTGGTCTCTCAACTGTCTCCTTTGAAGTCCTCATGAGTTCTGAACCGGCGTTTGCCTATGAATAGTCTCTGGAGTTCATAAAAAAACTTAACCGTGATCAATCAACCAGCCTTGAATCGAACCACGCCAGCAGTAAAAGAAATATGGCGACTATAAATTCATTGTATATTTTAACTTTGCTTGGGTTTATAGGTTACTTCGGATATTTAATAGTTAAATTTATGTAGCATTTGAGTTTATTCATCACCGACTAAGCAAATAGCTAATAAATTTACTCTACCAACACCCACAAGGCGGAGAGACTCAACAATTTAAATTTGACATTATTTTTTGTTTACCTTTTCACCCTGCTCGCCGCGGTCGCCTGACTCTCCAGGTTCACCATCTCGGCCCTATGAATTATAACATCAATGAAGCGCCACTTCAATAAATTGCAAACAGTAAAATGAAGTCATCTAGATAGTTATGAATAGTTGACTGAAGTACAGGAAATTGCAAGCTAGATTAATCGAATCATGTCATGGGCCTTTTGTAAGAATGCGGCAAGTGGTACAAGAACCCCAAAACCTGGCGGGCAAACCACCCAACGGGTAAATAAAATAAAAGTAAAAATAAAACAAGATAGTAATAATCAATAGTTATTGCTAAAGATGGCTCTATGTTTTTGTAAATAAAACTAATAAATAAAATTGTAAATAAAAATAATAATAAGTATATTGTAGAAAGGTGATCTCAATTGAATTGGGAAAATTAAATAAAATAACTTGTAATCATTTCACGTTATCTTTCTTGCTCTTGTTGTGTTTGCTTAAACTGTTTGATACAGCTTATTCAATTAACGTTGTCCCTAAAATATGAGCCACAGAAGTATGATGGGATAGCACAGTGGAATGAACCCTCTCGTCGCTCCACAACTGATGCTAGAACATTTTTACCAAATCATATTTAAATGTGAAATCTCCAGTCGCATTTTCGGATGTGATCGCAAATGATATTTTGTGGCACTTTGTATGAAAACCATCTGATACCGGTTTCAGAGGAATAAATTACCTCCCAGAATAAATGAATGCCTCCGGTCACTAATACACTAAGAGAAATAATCCTCGGTAACTGGTCATATATTCTAAAACTGCAAAATTATGAACCATACATTAATAACCAAAAACTAACTCTTTCCCGTCGGTATGGTACTTTTATTATTTTACTGTGGCTAACGCCAGACGATTTTACTCGTCAAAGGGAGAGGTACCGCCGAGAAAGTTAAAACCCAATCTGAACCCTTTATCTAACATTTACTTTAATCCGAGCCCTCGTTAACTAGGGTCGGGGGTACCTTATACCCACCCAAATACTATAATGCTCGATACGCTTTTCCTGGGGCACAAATTACACCGTAGATGAACTTACATCCCTTCCATTGGAACCTGGCACGCCATCATTGCCAGGATAACCACGTGGACCCTAAACGTAAGCAAGAAATAATTACCTAGCTGAAATACAAGCTAAATATCCAATTAATTGTTTTTACTTAAAATTTTGGGACAATATTTAATAGCAGTCAGTCACAACTGTAATCCCATGGGAAAATGTGTTGCTATCTAGAAAAGCATTATTCGGTGTCGGTGATGTTCACAACGTCCACTGAAACGCGCTAAACTTTTGCATGAAGTGCAGCAAAATGCTGCGCATAACGATCTGAAAGATGAAACATTCACGTTGAGATAATTTTAGTCTACTAATAGTACAGAGTATGTGAAACGTTATGTCGTGAGTAAAGATATAAAATGTTATTAAGGGGCCGAAAGTCTTTAAAGCAACAATAACCCTTCTGTGCTCTTTTAACACAAAAGACAGATCGAAGAAACCAAAGAGGGATAACTTTGCCACGTAGACCAAACAATGGAAGATTATTAAGTTTGCATTGCATGCTTCCTCTAATTTTCATTCTACGATGAGTTAGATATTATTCAACCACGTAAAGTAAAAATATGCGATGACTTATCACTCAAATTTTTAAACAAGAACTATAACCAACTAAGTCATTTACATTCAATTGTCGATCCAAATTCATTCCCAAAAAGATATTTTACCAAATGTCATTTTCAAATAATTCACTGATTTCGTTTTCCACTTTGCATAAACAGGTCTTAACCGGTCGGTAGACTTAGCCTGGTCGCGATGAACGACTGTTATTTGCAGTCCTGCCGCAAACAGTTTGGATAAATGAACATAAAAATTTCACCTTGTTTCCCTGTCGTCCGGGAGATCCAGGTCTACCAGCAAGTCCAACAGCTCCAGGGTTTCCAGCTGGCCCACGTGGACCTTGTGGACCAGAAGGACCAACGGGTCCCTAAGATATTTAGGTTACCAAAATTGTATAAATTTCAAATACATAAGCGAAATAGATAAAATACATGAACCTAAGTGAAATGCGACACTACCCTACTCTACACCTTGTTCAACAAATTACACAGACCACACAAGAACACCACACCAAATTGACCCCAGCAACATAGCCAGCAAAACAATTGTGTTTTTGCTGAGTTTTATTAAGTTGTTGCCACGAATAATTAATGTACAAACATGAATAAATCCTTAGAATTTCTAGGGAAAGAGGATTGACCCCTCGCCATTGGACTCCCTTAAGGCTTACGAATGTTGTCATGCTACGTCCTGTTACGAGTATATTACTTACCAAAAGCGATGTAGCTACATTGGTTATTGAAATGATATTAATGTTTTCGAGTGTCAGAATATATTTTTTTAAAATTTCCTTCACCCAACATCAATATCATTTTATGTTACTGAGTGTTAATGCCAAATGTTCCTTGAATACATTGTTATTGGTTGGGTTGTTTGCTTACCTTGTTTGTTTGTTTTTTGTTTTGGGGGGGGTTTGGCCTTAATATATACTTGCGTTTATAGAGGCCAAACGATGTGGATTGCAATATCTTAGTAGAAAGCTATCACGACTGCAATTCTAGAACGCGGTGAAATTTTCATGAGAGCAGCACGAGTGGTGTCATTAATATTTTACTAAACACGCATTAACTGTTCGCGAGCAGTGTTGTTTTCTATTACAATATATCAACTGACTTGTTGGTAATTTACATACAACAATTGAATTTTAACAACTGGAGATTTTAGAAGATTGGAGTGACTATTGTTCAAAACAACAAATTTTTGTAGTTAAATTAATCGAGATAGATGGGAAGAACAAGAAGCTCCCGAGACAATGTTACAATATCGCAGTTACGGTTTAACCTTTGAATAGTACAATATTCGTAATGTCGATTTTAGAAGATAAATACTATACGTGTAATACTAACAGATTTGGAAATTTTTTCGACGTATGAGAAATGTGAGATTTCCAAAAGAGCACAAATAAACCACAACATAAAACACCAGTCCACCTAACTTAACACATTCACACTACCCAACACCACACAACACAACGCAATGCAACTCAAGACATTCTAACCACCTTATGCAACTCAGTTTTAGTGCAAAATATACAAATTGGCACAGGGCAAAGCACTAAACTAGACAAAAAATTAACTAGTGGATAATCAAAAGATTTGGGAAACTGCCGGAACTAAAGAATGGTAAAACTGACGTTTCGAGCGAAGGCCCTTTGAAGCAGTTTTTTTTATATCAAAAAATTAATTAGGTAGATGCCTTACCTGAATTCCGTCAAGACCGTCTTCCCCTTTCGCTCCTTGATTTCCTGGTTTTCCCTGATTATAAGTAACAGAACACAGATCAGACGCTACGTTAGCTTATCAGACTCCAACACACTTTTAAAAGCACAACATATCGGATAAGTCATATCTTTTCTTGTTTGACAAAAAATATCTAACATACGTCAACGTCAAAAGAAAGAGACACACTATCACGTCGCTCGGTCGCTAGAGCTAAGCGACAAGGCCACCGGCGACCAAACTACAAGTGGTGAGACACACTGTGAATATCGGTAGCGACAAAGCGACAAAAATACTTCACGGTCGTTCTACATATTTTTCATCCTAATTTATTGGCCAAATCACAGAAAACGGCAAATTTAAGCTAAATTTTAGGGTGGCTTCAGTTATGGAGTTATGTAAAGTATTAGTTGCTGTTATTTTAAGTAATTTAAGCATCGAAGAGAATCATGAACAAAATAAACCAGCCCGTCGAAGGTAATGGTGAGTCCGAGATATTAGTCGACGTCAACGAGATCGGGGTGATCTCAGCGATGCCGTTTTGAAATTTTACACCAGCGACTCAGCGATTTCATGTGCTCCAGCGAATTCAGCGACAGGCTCCCAGCAACAAGCCTTGGTAACCGTGCAAACGTGTCGCTGAGCTCCAGCGACACGGCGACAGCGATAGTGTGTCTCTGCCTTAAGATAAAGCGTCTTGATTAATAAAGCACTTTAGCGGAAATTAGAAGTTAATTTTTCTTCAGTGAATAAGTTCAGGGTTTGAAAAACATAGAGCACGAAATAAAAATTAGATGCTGCGTAGGCAGTATAAAACAGCGTAGAAGGTTAAAAGGTTGGTGGACTGCCGAACCTACTCTACGTCAAAAAGTGAAAAGTGTATACGACGTCACAGAGCTTGAAACCCCGTATGCACACGTGCACCAATGCACGTAAAATTAGAGAACAGCACGTACTTTCATCATTCACATATACTGTGTGCAGTTAGACATCTTTGCGCCTACTGGCCAAACATTATAATCATTAACAACCTTAATTTCTACGAGTAGGCCTTCGAACAATTTTTCGTATGATTTTTAGCAAATTTGAATCAGTGAATGGCTGATAGCTCACAAATGATTCCAAATAAGGTAACACTCGTTTTTTCATCATCTTCATTACGGCTTACTTGTGCACATGACTTCCATAACCAAATTATTTTGCACACTATACATCGGAACTGATACCCGCGATATGGTTACTTGGAGAACTCCTGGGGCGTTATGGCTTCATGTAGAGTCTGTACTCACGTCATGGAAAATCTTGAAGCGCAGCAATGATCAAAAGTCAATCGAAACATTCTTTATTACTACTCCCCATGTTGGATCAAATAGACCGAACGATTTTGAAGAAAAAACTACTGTCATAAAGCGAAAAGACAGTAAAATTCTCCAGTATGCGGTAAACGAAGTAAAATTATGCAAATGCCAATCTTTCAGTCAAATACTGTACTGAGACTAATGAAATTCATTAAATAAACGTGAACACAGCAGCAAAGTTGTGTCTTAAGACGACAGACTAAGACTACTTCATATTTAAGACTATAACTTAAGAATAACTTTGGTATATCTCATAGTGTTAAGAGTAATTTAGTAAAGCACATGCCGTGTGTAAGGTATCGTATAAAATTTTCAGGTGATGAACACATTTTTCAATTGTTTACTAACCCTGGGTCCTGGACCTCCTTGCATTCCTGGAGACCCTTGGGGTCCCTGAAAAAAAAACAACATTGATCACTAAAAATTATCCGAAAGCATCGACAGGTCTTTACGACAAAACAACACGCAGTCTTCAGTGACATACCGACCAAAGACATACCAAGAGGGTTTACGTGTGGTATGGGCACCTGGGAGACGCTCATTAAAGTCAGAGGAAATTGAAAAAACGATTCAAAAACTTTTCCTGAACTAAACGAAACGTGACATATTACTCGAGCAAAAAACATTTTTCTGATTCAATTTTTTTATCCAGAACTTAGTGTCGAAGAAATACGTGGAAATTACAAAAGTTTCCTAGTACATACTTGCCTTATATTTTAGGGATCGAACCGAAAAGAGTTAAACCGCAGCGAAACAATGTTATCATAGAGTCGATAGTCAAAACTTAGCCTTAAAATTTAAAAAATGGAAACTCGTTCTCACTATTAAACGCACAATTTATATTGTGCCAATGTAAAAATGAGGATGCACACAATGCCAAAAGACCGAGATGAGAAACGACAATGAAACATTATGCCATTACATTGCCTCGCCTCGGCCGATTGACTCCGTGTGCAGCCTTCTTCCTATTTTTCCATGTTATATATCATGATTCTAAGATCATGGAAGAGTTTGGTGATATTTAAAAAAAAAAAGTCTTCCGTACCGGCTCTAACTTTTATTCTTAAATTCAGGCGACTCGATTCGTGGGGAAACCCTCAAGACATCAACGCGATTTTACATTTTGTAGGGGTAAAACCGCTGACTAGTATAGCAAGTGTATCGAGTCCTGAAAAACGTATTGCTGTGGTGTTTAGGGCTTTCCACAAGTTGCTCGGCAACTTTTTGGCAACTTTTCGTATTTCGAGCAACTTTTTGCATTCTGAGCAATTTCTAGTTTTCTACAAATTCTGAGATATCGGAGCAGCTTTTAGTGCTTAAATTGGCCATACTTCCGTATTTCACAATGTTTCAGTAGACAGTTTGTGAATTTCCTGTGAAAAAGGAGCAGTTCCTCCCCCCTGGGGCAGATCATGGGCGAAAGATGCATGCAACCGGGCTGCTAGGTCAGCGGTTTTTTAAAGAAAATAAAAATGGCGGACGACGATTCACAGTCCACTGATTCGAGTGTTTCAAGTGACGAAGGTCATTCAGATCCTTTGAGGGTAGCCGCAGAAGCAGGGGCAAGACTCAGTACTCCAGCGAAAGAGGCGATTTCAAGAAAGCGCAAAGTGCAAACAAATCCAGCTGAAAAAAAGACAATTTTATTGGCTCATACTAGAATTTTTACAAGATTAATATTGATATTGATGCGTAGTATTTACTCATACGTATTTTGAACAAATTTATTTAGCGGCGCTGGTTGCAACGCAAAATTGCACAAAAATGCTTAGAAATGTTACTTTTGTTGTACAGATTGCATATTTTCCCATCAGACCGAATAAAAGAAGAGAGAAACCAAAAAAATTTTTGTTTTTTTGAGCAACTGTTGACTTCTTTTGGAGCAACTTTTTCAGAAATTTCGGGCACCGTTTTGGGAAATCTCGAGCAACTTGTGGAAAGCCCTAGTGGTGTTCCATCATGCTTTCATAAGGGGCTTGCTACAACTTTCTGAACAGACCTGATATCAGGCCTGATACAGAGTTTGCGCTTTCCCGGAAGGACATCTAGACGTTGCGATATATTCATTTTTGCTTATTTCAGGTATGGATAAAAAAAATGTAAATTAGGTAGGCAGGTTTTTTTCGTTTGGTGACTTGATATAGTGACGTCACCTCGAAATAACCAAAAAACGTATAAACTCTATAATGATAGCCATGATGAACATGTATGTTTTTGAAAGTCATTTTAACCAGACGTTCTGTTACGAAAAAGTACGTTGGCAACTATTCAGAAATCAAAGTTATCACAATTTTGGTGTGTTTAAGGCATTTCCACATAAAAAAGTTGATATCTCGTGCACATTTCAACTTCTGTTAAAATCCATGGGTAATTTTGGGGATAGCCAGTCTACGTTTTCGTCAAAATTAAGGAAATGTACTTTGAAAATATATGAAAATTGTAGATTTCTTTATTTTCCTTACTGCAGTAGATCATCAAACTACAAAAATTGACAAACAGATACGACATACACATGTGTAACCTTCTTTAGCAACGCGTAATTTTCTGTGGAACGTAACACCTCCGATCGCCTTGAATAAAACAGAGTTTTTTTCTCTTCCTATTTTACAAAGGAACTTTTTACTGATCAAAATACTTACAGGTAATCCAGGTTGTCCATCTTTACCTCTCTCCCCGGCGGCTCCCTGCAAAAACATGAAAAACGTTGTAACATCACACCTAAGCTGTAGGAAAAGATGACTAAACGGCATTAAACATTTTTTTTGATAAAGACTTCTTTCTTTCTAACTCCACATTTCATTCTTTCGTTAAACTTCGGTAGTTTGTCACCTGGTAACATTATTAAATTGTCTGCAAACACATTTTACGCAGCACACACTTTGACCTAAGAGCCATAAGAGAAAGGCAGGGGAAGGTAGGGAACGGAACAGGAGGGAAATGAGCAGAAGGGAAGGAGACGAAAGAGGAGGGAAGTAAGTTGAAAGCTAGGAAGTTTGCCTTCATCGTTAAACTTTTGATAAACATCATTATAAAATAGGCGGTGTCTTGCGTAAGCGGTGACTGGTTAACTACTGTATTTGCATGAGGCTATGCACACACTTGCTTTAGAGTTCTCTCAAACTCTAACTCGCGTTTGTATTAGGCTATACAAACACGGAAAAACAGTTTCTATTTCTTAATTAAACATCACCAAAACTTCTATAAACATATTGTACGCAGTACGCATGGTAAGTAATTGCTTCCACTCTTTCTCAGAAAGTCGTTTACCCTACCTGTTCGCCTTGTTTTCCTTTAAGACCGACAGGTCCGCGTAAACCACGAGCTCCCTAAAAAGAAAAGTAGTAAGTGAACGTTTTGTATGAAATTTTTAACGACTGCCAGTTTAAAAACAATTTGAAGGGCAATAATTTTCTTGGGTTTGTTTGCCCGACATTTGAAACCAGGATAACTAGGATCATTTTTTTATTTCGAGTTCAAGAATTGAAAGAGGAAACTTTTTCCGTTCCCCTCAGGAATAGTGGTTTTACACTAAACTCGATGTTTTATACTGAACTCGATTTTAAACTGAACTCGGATATAACAACAATGATGGAAATACTGTATGCTGAACAATAATGTTGTTTCAACAGTGGCATCTGCGGCAGGGCACGACAAAACTTTGTGCATACGAATGAGATGCATGTTATTCGGCATAGATATGACTGAAGCGTATATTAAGCGGGGTTTTTTTGAGGTCTCGACTGCAAAATAGAAGCTTCTTCGTAATTAGATTCCTCTGATCAATCGACCTCAAGTATAAAGAAAGAAAATGTTTGTCAAATGAGCAATAAAAATAGTTAAATCTTCCATTCCCTCGTGACGCCATCGCGCATTCACCACGGGACAATAACACAAGAAAGTTGTGTACAATTCATTTCCTTCTCCACATATTTAGTGCGGTGTTTAGAAGCTACTGGTAGCATCTCAGTCGATCAGAATATTATAAATTCTAAATTGAATCTAAAGTAGGATATTTCCTCGGTAGATATTTGCCATTCAGCAACTAAAGCACCGCAAGGAATTTGCGCAAAGTTGAAAGTTCACACGCTATAAAACATTCAACCAAAAGCTATCAGATGACAATTTAATTAAACGGATCATTATTGACCTTCGGAGTTGTAAACATAGAGGTAAAGAAAGCAAATTGTTTAGCTTAGAACTTTCTCATTTAACTCTTTCCTGTCCGCGGATTTTTCCCTTGACAAGCAAAATCGTCTGGCGTTAGCCGGAGTTAAATACTAAAGTCTCCATAGGTCACTGAGGACCTGTACGGACAGGAAGGAGTTAATGCCACACTGACTGTAGACAAATAAAAACATAACCAGAATATAAACATGGATTGATCATACCTTAAAACCTTGAGGTCCTGGAGAGCCTCGCGGACCACGGGGGCCTGGTTTGCCCTAAGAGAATAAGTCAAGTGGGTTAAGGACCTAAGCTATTTTTATACCAACAATACATAATGCTTACAAAAAAAAGTGAAAAGATAGAAGTGACGTGAAATGGAGACCGAACTACATGGCGTTATTTTTACTATTCCATAACAAGTAACAATGTACGTAATTTACAGATAACGAATTCAAAATTGACTCATATTTTGATGAGTGCTTAGGCGAGGAAATAAGATAGGGACAAGAAGATGAAACGCAAAGGGACGGACGGGAAAGGAGGGCCTGAAAAGAAAATAGAAAAGAAGTGAAGGAAAGGAAATTAAAGAAAATGGAAGGGAAGGTAAGAGGAAAGAGGAGGGAGGAGAATGGAAAGAAAGGAAGAAAAGGGAAAGGAATAGTAGGGGAGGAGAGGGAGAGGAAAATGCAAGGTAATCCACGATAAAGTATGAACAAGATAAGATAAAGGAAAGGCATAGAAAGATGAGATGAGATGAGATAATGGCAGATGTAGTAAGGTCAGGTCAGGTAACTTGAGGTGACTTAAAGTGACGTGAGATGACTTGAGGTAACCTGACGGGAAGCGAGGAAGAGCAAGGAGTGACGAGGAACAGCGAGCTGAGGTGAGGTCACAAGACGACAACAGACCACAAGTGATCAACTTCGTTCGCAGACTATTCAGTGAAAAGTTGGCAAAATGTTCCTGCCGTCGGTCGGTCACCTCACACCCACAATTTCTAGATGTTTTAATACGATAATTTATCTTTGTTCAGTTGAATAATAAGAAATATTGTCTCCAAGTTCGCTCATTCAGAACATCCGTTATTAAAGTTATTAGGTCCCATAACTCGCCATAAATCTATCACTTTCTTTAGTAAATATGATTAACAAGTTTTAAATGTAATTCTTGACTTTAACTAACGTCATTGTTTTGAATTAGCGGCAAAATTTTAAGGTGAGGAAATTTCGACCACCCAGATTTAGATGAATATATTACAGGTGAACTACTTAATTTTGAAACACGCCAATCAGATTATAGAATTGAACGGCCGATGTAATTTTTCTGTCCACCGGTAAAATGCCCTTGAGACGACAAAGGACACGAAATTGGTAACAGTATGATATAATGTATCATGATATGACAGGACATGAGACATAATATACATGAATTATGACACGTCATTACGTGACGTATGACATTGCATATCAGGGCCCAACATTAATCTGGTACCATTGTCCAAAAGGGCCAGGCATCACTTAGTGAATACGAATGATTGGTCAAAAGAAATCTCCTGCGTGATGAATCTTCTTAAAAGTACAGCGCGAATGAATGATATGAAAGGATGATGGTTGATATGAAAGGATGATGGTTGTCGACGGGTTAGGACGGAACAAATGGACGGATAAATAACTGGGATGAGATAGGAGAGGACGGGATAGGATAAAACATATGGACGGATGAATGATTGGGATGGGACAGGAGAGGACGGGTAGGATGGAACATATGGACGGATGAATGATTGGGATGAGATAAGAGAGGACGGGATAGGATGGAACATATGGACGGATCAATGATTGAGATGAGATAAGAGAGGACGGGGTAGGATGGAACAAATGGATGGATGAATGATTGGGATAGGACAGGAGAGGACGGGGTAGGATGGAACGGATGGATAAATTAATAAAACAGACAAAATCATTGAAAAACGATGGTTTATTAAAATCTACGTCATACATCAAGGTGGCCTTATCTTTGGAACGAAAACCTTCAAATCTCAGCAAATGCGTCAATAGAAGTAAAAAATTTGATGCGCCAGTGATAATGATAGGTGTGGCTTTTTAATGAAAAATTTTTAACTCTATCTCTTTTCCAAAAAACATGTTTTTAATTATAACGTTATCCTGACTTTTTAATTATTTTAAGTTCAAATTTGTTTAGTTTTTAGTAAGATTAAATAAATAATATTTTATACTTTTATAATATTATTTAGTGTAAATATCCATGTACTGCTCACAACCAATTTGAAATATAAAAGTTACGTGTAGGACGAAGTTATTAAAAATTTTAATACAAAACTAGACATTTTCATTCAAATAAACATCGTAAGGGTTAAAATGATAATGAATTAAAACTTTTTGCTTTATATGAAAATAAATTTTTATATGTTTGTCCCGTATATAGCTTTTATCTTAGTATAAATATATATACAAAATAATATGTTACAGCCGTATGATTAACAAGTGGTACTTACAGGTCTTCCATTTTCTCCAGCGCTACCACGTTGACCAGGATCTCCTCGGGAACCCTAAAATTCGATGGACTTGAAAATATAACTTACATATCTTCAAGTTATGAATTCTCCCAAACCGGTCGAAAATCTGGATCGCTTTCAAAAGCAAACCAAACAATGGAACGGTATGAATGTGTACCATTATATCATCTTGTGAACAGGCATAAAACTGCCTTGTAAGAAATATTAAAGACCAGCATAAAACACGGAGTAAAGGAATAAAGTTTTATCCTGACATTTCGTCGTATTCATCACAATTGTATTCATCAGAATAAAACTTTATTATGCCTTTACTCTGTTTTTTATGTAATATTTAAAAAACGAGTAGGAGTGTTTTAGATCCGATAAAATGCGAATGAGGTTTTTGAATGGCTTCAAAAACAAACCCCCCAACACGCTTATCTGTTAATGTTTTCTAAGCTGACAAAATTTGATAAGAAAAACAAAGGTTTCTTTATCACATATAAAGATACAACACGGTTATGATTTTCGTTCGTGTTTTCCTCATGAATTATTAATGAGTTTTTTAAGCTGGGTTTTAATATTTCTTACAAGGCTACGCTTTCTGCGTGATCAATCTTTGACTGATTTTCTAAGAACTATACCTGGTTCAGAACATGATTTAGTACGATAACCAGTGCCATAAAAACTGGATATAACAATTATGTTCTTATGTCCGTAGAACTTGGGGAGTAGATTGTAGTTGCGGTACTCTTACCTTTGCACCAGGATCACCTGCATCACCACTCGGACCAGGAGGACCTTGTTCACCCTAGCAATTAAACGAAGTCAATACTTTGCATAACGAATCACGGACAACAAACAGAGTATTCTACGTCTATTGCAAACTTAGACCATTTGTTAAACAGAACTTTATGCCAACATTACCTACGCCGGGATGCTAAAAACACACTACCGAATTAATTTAACATGGGAGATGCGCTTACGGAACAGAAAACATGTCTGAGTCCGTCCACATAACTTCACGTATGAAAATCCCACATAACTTCACATATGCGTGATTCAGGTGATCACCTGTGATCACATGGAAAAAAATTAAATGTTTCAATTTCACATGTGAAATTTTGTCTCTAGTGGTGTCTGACATTTTTAATATGTTTTACCTATGCATCTCACTTGTGGTTCACACGTGAAAGGACTTCATGTGCTTCAGGCTCAAATATGAAATCTAGCACATGAAATTGTCATAAGGACGCGATCAAGTCCTGCCCAAACGAGTTACGCCGTGTGTTGTATATACGCAAGAAAATATCTGTTGGCTGATTAAAGTTGTAACAACATTTTAATCTTGAATAAACAACATTAACGAACCAACAATGTTGTTTAGCATTAATTTCAACGTCGTTCTTCAACATTGACAAAGCAACGACGGTTATTCACGAGTTGCTGGAACAGCAAAAGACAACGTGGATAGAACTACCCCACATTCATTACTGCTAGCGTGACTGTTCGACCTCATTACCAAGTTCTTTTACCATTGATACTTGAACAATGTTGTAATAAGATAGTATAACGATTCCACAACTTTGTTGACAACGTTGTACAAGGGGTGCAGCAAAAGATTGGTCACACCAATCAACAATCATGGCCAAGTTCTGCGTTATTACACGTGCACTCGACTCCAAACCCGAGTTCTGCAACACTGATTTGCGACTCTTTTTTGACCAGCGCTCGAAATCAAATAATTTAATACAGGTCAGTAATACATCCCTGGCTGACTATACTAACATCTAATACCAAATTTACACGTGAAATTAGAGCACGTTTAGTTGGTTTATATTTTTGATTGTTTATTCATATATCCATGGCCAAGCTTTGAACCAGGATTTCAATACAGGTAGTCCAAAAATTCAAGGGCGTAGCGTGACTACAAAAAAATTGGTGGGAGTGGCAGACGAATTAGTCAATTTGTTTGTAAATCACGACATATTTTTCTCGCCCTGTGCCCCACATCATCGGTTTCTGTAATCTGTGATACAAATATGTTAAACCGATCATTCACGTCGCAATCAGTTGTCAAATCCTTGTGTTCTTAATAAACATAAGTAACGAAAGCGGTAGAATAGCTGAAATAAATAACGACCGACAGAAATCTACAAACATTACGAGGAGAGAGACCAGTAAGTTGTTGTTTGAGAAAAACATTGCTTAGGCCGTCCAAACAGGTCAAAATAACAAGTGGCCGTCTAAAAATCTGATTTTTTAAAAATGGCCGTTCTATGGACGGCTGCCTGAAAACTTGTTCATGGCCCTCTCCTCCAAAGAAAATAACCCCAAGATATAGTTTGAAGGAACCAGGTATGTCCCCACTAAAACCTTTTTCTAGATGAAGCACTAAACGTAAGGCGAATTTGTCGTCCCGGCCTCAGTTAACTGTTCTTGATCGGCTCCTTCTGCCTAGTATTTTTTCACATATGATCACGTGAAAGCACACGTGTGAAGTCATGCAGACTTTTCATAACGAGATCATATAACCCATAAATTGACCTTGACCGCTCCAAAACCGCGCAAAGAGTGGGTTCTGGGAAACAAGCGGGAGCCATGATGGGTTGTTGCAACCTCCAGCCAATCACAACTCACACAGGTTACCCTGAGCTCTGTCTCTTTGCAGTGTTCAATTGTCTTCAAATTTTAGCGGTCCTCTGCTCGTGAGAGTTTGTGCATGGTCCTGGATCATCAAATGTAGGTCATCTAACAAAACGTTTCGTTACACTTACTGATTGCCCTGGTTGACCGGAATATCCGGGAGACCCAGCTCTGCCCTGTGCACCAGAATCGCCAGGTGGACCTGGAGGTCCTTCCATACCAGGTATGCCCTGAAGAAAGACATTAAATCAGGGACTTAAATGAAAAATTTTCCGACAAGGACACGGTATCAGCCTCATAACTGAATCCCAAAATTTCATCCAAATCAACAAATGAACAATATGATACTTACAATATCTTGATGAAATACTTAAAGAGATGAAATACTTACAAGAAGGAATAAGTGTTTAAGTATTCCATCATTATTATCATATCGAGACTTCCGCTTAGGAAGTACATATGACGAACCTGCAGCCTAGCTCGCCATCTGAGTCGCAGTGGCTCAATGGTTACAGCGTCTCACCGGTCATCAGAAGGTTGCGGGTGCGATTCCCGTCTAGGGCTCAGAAATCGTTTTTCTGAGTAAACGAGCTTGACGAACGTCTTCTGTTGTTCTAGTATCTTGATGACTTGATCCGTGCAGTGTTGCATTCATTTAACAGTATCAGAGATTTTTCCTAAGTCACGGTTCTAAGCATAGATTATTGCTAGAGGTATAAATTAAGTGAAACTAGGGAGATAGGGGCCTTCAAAACTGTTCCCAAACTTCCTTCATTCGCAAGCAGTTCCTTTAAAGTGTTATTCATTTTTAAAAGAAAACGTGATAAAAAAATTAAATAATTTCTAGTTTAAATAAACTAATCCCGAAACGAAATCTGATTTCACATTTTGGTTCATAATATTGGATGATTTCAAAAACTGGAAATCATGGAAGGAAAAAATTAACCCCCTTCCTCCACAACAAGAAAAAGAAGACTTACTGGATCTCCAGGACTGCCGTCTTCACCATTTTTACCAGCTTTACCAGGTGGACCCTACAAGAAGAAATAAGTTTAGAGTCAGTATAAATAAATCAATGGATTTTAAGATCTTGTAGATCTAAGACATCAGCATAAATAAATCATAGGATGTTCAGATCGCGTAGATCTAAGACATAATGCAGAGTTAGTACAAATAAGTTTAGAGTCAGTATAAATGAATCCTTGGACGTTAGGATCTTGTAGATCCAAGACATAATGCAGAGTATTTAAAAGTACACATTATATCTTAAATTTTAGCACTTTACATTGCCACAAAATCCCCGTCAACAGGCCGACAACAACCACCATTACCACGACGATCACCATTGTAACCACACCACCACCTTTACCACCAGTATGACTATTACAATCAGCACAACAATCGTGACGAACACCATCCTGGCTACCACTTTTTTACGACGACTACAAGAACCACCTCGACCACAACCACCACCACAACCACCACCACAACCACCACCACAACCACCACCACAACCAGACGACAAGTTTCGCCACCACGATTAACAGCATAGCCACCATGACGAACAAAACCACCTTCACAATCAGAAGAATTATCACCAACCATTCGACAATCAACACCACTAACCACTACTACCATCCGAGAACATCACCAAAATCAACACAATTTTCATCACGATAATCGCCACCATTACAACACTACCACCACAACAACCACCTCCCTCACAATTACAACAACCACTAGCACACCACAAACTTCACCACCAGAATCAACACAATTATCAACACGACCGACACAACTTATATTGCCCACAACCCACCATCACCAAACAACTACAACCAGCACGACTTCCAAAAATGCTATTAAAACCAACACCAACACTGCCACAACTGCAGCAATAACCATTACCACCACTAAACCATTTCTACTGCTAAAACAACACGAACAATACCACCTGTACCAGTCCCGTCACTCTTGTCAGAGCAAACATCAAAAAAAAACATACACTTATCCCACCAGGATCAGCAGTGGTAACAATAAATACCAAAACTTACAACTGGGCCTTGTTGCCCGCGTTCTCCATCTCTTCCTTGCTCTCCCTAACAAATGAAATGGTACAGTTAACGGTGGAAATTAATACCGAATTTTTCTTCCGTACTCCAGAATAAAGAACATTGAAAATATCTGAGACAGGTGGTTATCAGAAGATATGTCATTTCCTTTACCTTGTCTCCGTCCTGGCCAGGAGATCCAGCTTCACCAATTTCTCCGGCTGCTCCCTTAGAAGGGGACAAAAATGAATGAAAATAGCACAAAACTAAAAACTTTGATCAGACGTGGGTCACTCAAAAGCAACGAAAAGGTGATCTCGAATAGTGAAAAATCGCATGGCCACTGAGGGTAATTTAACTTCAACAATGAAAAAAAAACATTTCATGAAACGTAATGGTTTTTTTTTTTTCATATCTAGAGAAACAGTGTCTGGCAGTTCCCTCGGTATAACGAATATATATATAACTATAGACGGAACCGTTTCGGCCTATTAGGCCTCATCAGTGTAGTGCTGATGAGCAGGACGAAGGTAACTGCTGGTATATTTACAGTCACCTGTACATATATATATATATATAAAAACTTTGCATTGTGCGCACGTTCACTGCTTGCAGTTAGAGCACTCTGGCAAATGGCTTTGATGTCCCACATTTGTGAGGCATCAAAGGTGACTGTAAATAGCAGTTACCTTCATCCTGCTCATCAGCACTACACTGATGAGGCCCAAAAGGCCGAAACGGTTCCGTCTGTAGTTAATATGTCAGGGCGATAACAGGGTGACATAAAAACGATGTCCGTGATATCGTTTTTTGTCCGGCTATATTTGACGCTTTTTGATAAAGGTACAAGTATATAATAAACAGGTTATCATAATTGGGACGTGGCGAAATCATTTTTATCGCTTTCAGGACGATATCATGTCCCTCGTTCGCTGCGCTCACTCGTGACATTTTATGATATCGTCCCTCAAGCGATAAAAATGATATCGCTTCGCCCCTCATATAACAACCTATACATATATTATATATTATATCATATTACTTTTTTACAAAGCCAGAGTTCACTACGGTAGGCCAACTACCGTTCAGTTATACAAGTATATGAAAGTCGAGTGCTGCGCAGGCAGTTTTAAACGACGTGCGGAGGACTCCGAAACCTGACGAAACTTAGAAGTAAAAAAAACTGACGTTTCAAACGAGGGATTTAAAGAAGTAAAGAAGTACGAATCAAAGTTCAAAGAGGATAACGTCGGCACCGTTTCTCCACAAAAACATAGATCCCGAGATACCTCTGCTCATCGGGATTCAGAAACGTTTTTCTGAGAAAAATAGCTTGAGAGCGTGCTTACGAAAATGTTGCATTTAGATTTATAAACCCATAATCACTTCAATTACAGTATAAACGTTTCAAAGAGTCTGCATTCATTCTTTGAGATATTTTCCCTCTCTTGTTTCTGCTAATGTTTCTTTGTTTGGTTCAATGGAATATTCTTCGACATTCGCCGTATTGTTTTAAAATAATTTTGACGGACGCGTGCATAATTGCTTCAAAGTAACTCAGGTGGAAGCATGCACATGGAAGCAAGAATAACCTTATAACCAGTTCTAGCCTTTCCCTTAGACCAAGTTGTCCCTGTCTCCTGAATTATTTTAGTCTCAAGTGAACGGTTTAGTTTTAAAACAAGGAAACCGTATAAAAAATGGACTCGCACCAAAATATCTCGGAGGATAGGAATAACCAGATCACTCGAGATAACTTGCTTTATTAAACAGACCCCAAGAGTGAGCTGGCTGTCCACAGAAATAAATCAATGTCCCTCCCCCACACCAAACATATGAGCACGTCTTTTTTGAAAAGGCAGGGCATAATGGGGTGCTCATTTAGATGTGAAAGCCTGTTCTTATTACACATCGTATCAAAATTCCACGGAATCTTGAACATCTACGTAAGTGACTAACTTACAACTTTTTAAATTGCGCAAGGGGCATTTTTCTTTGCACTCCCTTCACTGTATGAACTAGCTCACACATGATGTAAGGCGAATCCTGTTTCTCGCATACAAATGGTCCTATGACGACAAATCTTTTGAAAGATGTCTCTTCAGTAAGCTCGATTATTATGTAGTGACACACGTGACATTCATAAAAGCCATAAACCAGGGTTCGAAATTCTCGGGTGCACACCTGCACTGTGCACGTAGATTTCTCGCTGTGCGCGTAGTCTTTTGCTGTGGCTGAAGGAGTGTGCAAGTAGCTCTCAGTAATATTAAAATATTGGATTTATAGCAGTTTTGATTTTTGTGGAAATGTTATTTGTTCGCTTATTTGGCAAGTTGTTTGGAAAACACAAAAAACTTATCTTCCCGTAGCTTTTGACCGAAGTGCGACGACCCTTACCATTTCTCACCAGCGGTTTGAATTGCACGCTCACATTTCCAGAAGACACGCGTGTGCATTCGACCAAGTCATGACAACACGTGCAAAGCGGTAAACTGCCAAGGAGGTTTACTAAACTATATGAACCTCGACCAAAGCAAGGGGATCTTGCATGGGAATCAGACGATAAACAAAGCTAACTTTTTACTGTGTAGCCCAGTATCAAATGTTGTGCACGGTGAACTCTGTTAGTGCAGGTAACATTTTAGGCCTCATGCACTGAGTGCACATAGATTTTTTGACAATTTCGAGCCCTGCATAAACGTTGCCTTGGCGTTTTGTTAAGGTTCTCTAAGTTCACGCCTTCCATCCTGTACTGTTAATAAGAAAAGACCTGACATACCTTTTCACCTACGTCTCCGGGCTCACCCGGAAAACCAGCTGGGCCTTTGTCACCCTGTTAGGAAGAAAGCCTGGATAAATCACCAAATCACATCCTAAGACATAAACTAATGCGTGTGTGAGTAAGTACGCAAGCCATTTGATGTATGAGTAAGTAAGCGAACTAACGAACGAGTTAGCGAGCAAGTAAGCCAGCTAGCAAGCGAGTAAATGAGTGAGTGAGTAAGCGAGTGACTCAGTAAGTTAATAAGTGAGCAATCGAATAGGAAAATCGGAAAATGAATATTACCGGCATTCCCTGTGGACCTCGTGGACCTGGTTCTCCTTGTTTTCCAGGTTTGCCCTGTAAACGAACATTACATAAACAAGTCAACGAACAAGTTACATGTAATCAAGCATTAGATTGGGAAGTGGGGCATTTATTCGTTATTAGATCTAGCAAGAAATAGTATTATCATAATTTATTTTAATTTATAAGTATTTCAATCAAACGATAAACAGAATGAAGTATTGAAAGAACATACAGTTGGTCCGTCACGTCCTTGATTACCACTTTTGCCAGGAGGTCCAGGAATACCCTGTAAAATGATAAAACATAAAGACATTAATTTTGACACATTTACGCTTGTTACTGAAATCTCGTTAAGCAAAAATTTCTTATCTCATGGACAAACAATCCTAACCTTCTACCCTGATTATCGTCCCTTGCAGTACTAATGCCTAAGAGAAAGGTCGTTACATGTTTGTGAAAGTTGATTGTCCAGGTAGGTGTAGTCTTGAGAAGCACTGTTGGCGGAAGTGACTGACGTTTCGACAGCCCTAGCGGCGGTCATCTCCTGAGTCAACTGCTGGCACTCGATGCCCTCGTTGGTCGAGGAAAAAAAACACAAAAAAGCGTTATTTTGCCGAAAAAAATATAGCTACAAAAACTTGCTAGGGTAACAGCTCTCCCTGTTTTTTCAGGTCACTATTCATTAACGACACCTGAATTATAACAAAATGTTTCAGACAAGGTAACAAGAACCTGCTAAATTTATAAAAATGAATGAAATACACTTACAGAAACACCTTTTAGACCACTGACACCAGGTGGACCGGTGGATCCGTCTTTGCCCTAAAATAAAGAGCATCAATACATGTAAAGTCGATTATCAGATCTCCCTGCTTCAATGCTGACCCTCATTGGTCGGTTTTTCGTATTTTGTATTACAGCCCTCGAAACGTAGGACCTTCGTCGGTTTCGTTCCCTGTGTAGCCACAATTAATCTTGTTTTCAAACGGTCTTAAATATAAGATAGTCCTTTGAAAGCCCGAAAAGAACGTTCGCTCTTTTTGATTAACTTATCGTTGTCTGCAGCAATTTTACTTCAAAGACACCAGTAAAATTGGTTCATTTTGCATTTTGTGATTTCCAAAAATGATTAGGTATGATCTACATAAGGTCTAAAACACTAGACTGTTGCTACCCGTTTTAAACGAAACAAAGCACCAAAGCTCGTGGTTGGAACAAAATCGAATACAAGTTTTACGTTCGTAGTTTACGCCACTCATTTGCACATAGTGTTTAAATTAGCTAAACTATGAACACTTTTTACGAAAACGAAAAAGCTTTATACGAAAACGCTGCATCATGGATAATCAGGACTAAATTGAAAGGAAATACTTGACCCTTTCAGTAATGGCTCAAGTTTTTCCTTTGAAAGTAAGTGCACGGATCAAGTATTTCTTTTCAAATTTGTCCTGATTTCCCATGATGCACCGTTTTCGTAAAAGGGCTTATTCCTATAGTCTGAATAACTATGCCAAGAGTGTTCGCACAAAAATTAATCAAATTATGGAAATGTATCTCATACGGTTTTTTTTGGAAGATTTAGTGAAAAATAAATATTATTAGAGGAACAAGAAAACCTGCCAGTAAGACGTTCAGCATATTAATTGAAAAAAGTTTTTATAAAGAAATTAAAGTGCACAAGCTGTTAGCTGGGACGCTGCCTTAATGCGCTGAGGAGTTTAGACTAATTAATGTGCGTATTAATGTCGCCGAATAGGTAAACTGAAGGTCAGGCGAGCGAGCTTATGCACACACAAATCCCTCCTGGGATTACACAAACACTATATAGTTCCTTTAAGGCCAATAATATCCGTAGGTATTTTAACTTAATAGAGGGATTTTGCTGGTCGCATGAGGAAAAAATTTGGTAGCAGTATTTCGGAAAACAGCTAAACTGCGTAACGTTTCTCTATCAGCACTCCTGGTCGTTTGGACACATTTTCCGCTATCGTTACAAGAAATTATGTTAATCTCTAAGACGTCAGGACCAAGGACAAAAGGGTGTAGAAATTAGCCTACACTTCGACGTCTGAAGTACAAGCGAAGAAAAATAGACTAAAAATAGACACAATAGTTAATATCGACTTATAAAAATGGCAATGATGTTAAATTGACAAATTTAAGAATTCTCGCTCCGATTCCTTACAAGAAAGGTCATCGAAGTTTCTACAGTGAAGATATACCATGGTTGACGATAGTAGCAACAGGAAGCGGTGTTTGTTCAGACTTTCTGCATTTTGGTGTTATGAGGTTTGGTTTTTATACGACGGCATTTTTCCATTCAAAAACAAAACTCCATGACAAGCGTGAAAACATTAAAACGATTCAGTGTTTGGAAATAAAGGTGAGAAGGACTCGTGCTAATCGGAAAAGGATGCAACAAATAACTGGGTGAACCTGACACCGGTGCATTGACGCAATTGCGTATGCGAAACACGCATTGCAAGCAAGCTCTGAAGAACGGCAGATCTTTCGTTTGGACATTTACAACAGCACATTTCAACGACTGTTTTGTGACAGCCGTATGTGACTAGTGGATACGAGACCAGATCGCAAGGAATTAATACGTAATCTATTTGAATTAAGTTTATTAAAACTGAGAGCTATGGTGCGCCATATTGAATATTTCTCGTTGACATTACTCGCCAACAAATCCGGCCTTTATACTAAATCTGATCGCGTTATTAAACAAAAATACATTGCATCTCCTTTAAGTTTTCTTTCTATGCATAGAACCAACGAAATTCAGTTGAATTATGACAATCTTGCATAATTTCTAACAGTACTCACCTCAAGTCTAAATATAAACAATGGAAAGTATGATAGATCTAAGTCTCAGGAAATTTTTGCTGATCAAACTGTGGAACGCCATGGACTCAGAAAAACTCTGAGCTCCAGACGGGAATCGAACCCGTAACCTTCTGAATGCTAGCCAGACGCTCTATTCATTGAGCCACTAGAACTCAAGAATTTGACGTAACTTTCTCTAGCATTCAGAAGGTTACGGGTTCGAGTCCCGTCTGGAGCTCAGAGTTTTTCTGAGTCCATGGCGTTCGACAGTTTGATCAGCAAAAATTTCCTGAGACTTCAATAGCATCAAACTGCAACTCAAAAATTCGATATGATAGATCTTTTTAAAGTATACGGTGAGTACTGTTGAAAAAGCATGAAAACCGTGTGCCATGTAAGGAAAGATAACGGGAGGAGGTGACGGACGTATTGGTGAGCAAGTTTTTAAGTTTTGAGCGACTTAAACAATCATTTAAAGATAGATATTTGGGAATAAGTTAGTCTGAAATGTTGAAGAGCACCGTTTACTTATTAACGTATACTCTCAGGGGAGGGTTCAGGATATCATTTCAAGGTGAGGCACACCATCAATGTACAAGAAGACAGCCTCATTGTACGAAAATTAAGAATATGATAGAATATTTCTGAAACTCTCTTCACATTGGCAAAGAAAATCTTTCGTTAATGCACAATTTTTCCATTAAGTGTTTGCAAAAAGTAAACAATCGATGTCGGCTGTTGTTTTCAAACATACCCTTGATCCTTGTTTTCCAGGTACGCCAGGCTTTCCGGGCAACCCCTGTAAGAAGTAAAAGCAAGAAATTCAATTCCCATATGTAGTTTCTGACAAGGAAATAGTTCTTTCCATTAACGAATGAAGATCATTTGAAGAAAAACACTCGCACGTTTACAGCTTGTTCGACCTGGTTAACAGGCCAAGGGATCTTAAATCTTCCCCTTCAACCAATCGCTATGCTTCTTAAGACCTTGCTTCCAAGCTGACCACCTTGGTAAGCACAAATTTTTCAGCCTATTAGCGGCCAGTTTCATACCCCAACATTGTCTTTTCAATGAATGTCAGTTTTACGTTCAGTGCTGATTCAAATGACCGCGTAGGAGATTGGAACCGGCGGCTAAAAGTCTCCACGTTCGGCCTAACTTTTTGATGGCCAGTCCGCCGCCTTCTACGATGGATAATTTGCAAATCCCTAGAGATCCATATTAAAATTATACGGTGGCTAATTTGGTTTCAAAAAGAACTGAAGTTAACGACATTCTTTTGTTGATGTTAAACCAGAATGGCCACCATGATGTCTTGGGCAAACCACCTATTAATATAATTCCGCCGTGTCCCAGTTGTACACGGGCTTTATGCAAATTGTGTGTTCAGTGTATCTTTGGCAGCGCTTGCCGTGTGATCTGCTTCGTTTCTCCTTGTCGACCATGACTGATTTCTCTTTTTGACCTGGAGTCATAGTTACTGTAATAATAGCTGTCGCCAAAAAAATTGCCTCCACTTTCATGCTATGTTTCACTCAGACTCAAAAATATCGAATCACACTTTTGAGAGCAAATCTTGTTTCCTTCCACTTTTCGAGAAACCATATGAAGTAATCTTAAAACAGAAATTTAAACAGGGACGGTCCGTAGACATCTTTAGCTTCCATATTTGTTTACCCATTTTAGATTATGTGATGCTACTCTGGAGAATAGTTTTATTTATTTGACTCCTTCCCTCAACGGGTAATTTTTACTATTTTAGTTTGGTTAACGCCATACGATTTTACTCGTCAAGAGGAGAGGTGTGGCAGTTAAGGAGTCGATGATGCTTGCTTACGCGTCAAGGCATTATGTTTTGGATGACAAAGAACCAAAAACATAATGTGGTCTAAAATAAGTAATTTATATACGAATATATCTAGTACTACCTGTATTCCTTGCGGTCCATCGTACCCACGAAGTCCACGAGGTCCAGGTGGCCCCTTCAAAATATTAACAAAACTATGGATGTAAGTATGCGAGATAGCAACAACAAAGTTATTAATATAATAATGATATAAACTCACGTGATAACAGGATAAAACACAAACTACCTCCACGGTTTCAAAAAGTTTAAGAATTTAAATTCGGCATCAGTAAAGGTTGCCAAAGCAAAAAAAGACGATCGGAGTCAATGGTTTAAATTCTGAGTTAACTATTGTTCACACTCTGACCCAAACACCTTTGGCCCTCGCGAATTTTACTAAATGACCCACATTGAACGGGAGGTTTAATAGCTAATTTGTCTCTTTTTATGGTTTTACTTATTATAATTCAATGACTACTACTCAGAGTAAAATAATCGAGGAAAGTGTTCCCTTATATCAACATCAGTAAACGGTAAGACGTTCCCCTATTCTTGGTCAATGACGCTAAATCGTAGGAGCCTAGGATTCCTATGTAGTATATGGCCTTCTTCCTGATTGAGATCATCATCTCATCAAGAAATGAGGAAACTGACTAAACTAAACAAAACGAAACGTAATTAACTAAAGTACTCCATATTAAAAGTATACTAAATAAAGAAGAAGAAAGAAGAAGAAATCTTGAACATATCGTTACAATTTTATAGTCACATGTCGCACGGTGATTATATCGAGGTATAGTTGCTCATTTCACCCCAATCAGGACAAGAAGAAGCATTATAACCTGTAATATTTTATGAAAATAATGATAAATGCTGTAATATACATTTTAATCAAAGGCTTCAATCACACTTGTCATTCTCAGCTTGCTATTCTTTGTTTCTCGATGACAACTTTCACTCACGTGTACATTCTTTAGTAAATTACCTAATTGTGATCGTACCTTATCGCCCTTAGATCCAGAGGGTCCTGGTGGTCCTGGTGGTCCTCGAATACCTTGTGCACCCTTCCTTCCAGGTTCTCCAGGATCACCGGCTCCACCACGCACACCAGGTTTTCCAGGGTCGCCAGTTGGACCTCGTTGTCCCTTTCCACCTTGTCTTCCTGGTGCACCTGGAGCACCGGGTTTGCCACTTTCACCCTAGAGAAAAATGACATGAAACAGTTAAGGTCGGCGAGCGAGATGACTTAGGTTATTTTAACACCAAGTAGCAATATCGTTCTTGCTACAAGAACATGAAACCCATATCTTTTGAGCTACCGTGTAATGTTCTATCCATTATATAGAAATAAATGAGCAACATTGCACTACTTTAAGTGCTTTCTAATGTAAAAATTGACATGCCATAACTTACAAAAACACAAGCAACAATATCGCTAAAATATTCTTTATCACAGGTACAGTAATTACCGAACACCATATCTAACATAAAAAATTGAAAATCACTGGCTCCGACTCGCCTCATCATATTCGGGTAATACTAACAAAGATAACAGTATAAGACTCTACTTCTTTTCTTACGACAGATTTAGGAAAGTTTAATCGCAAATGCGCCACTTCAGGAATCACTTACATTGATCGAATATGGTACTTTTGAAAAACAAAAGCTTTGCGGATGACCAAGTAAAATAGCAAGTTGACGAGCTACTCGTGTCATGGAATGAGGCAGCTTGACCCATTTTTGCCCAATATTAATGTTAAGCAAGCACAATCATTATCGTACGCTTTTTATCATGTGTTACCGGTATGTGTTTTTTTACCATGAAGAAATGGTAAAATGCCGGTATGACCTTTCAATTTTCAATTGAAGTAGCAATTGTTAACGCACAATAAAGTTTACTTACGGATGCTCCTCTAGGTCCCGATGACCCACTGGGTCCTCGAAGTCCCTAAATAGTATAAAAAATAATAAGGCTAACGCAATAACTCCACGAGAATCTGTTAAGAGCTTTTCAGATATTTCATTTAACCCCCAGCTTTTATTGTCTACAGCATAGATAAAGCTATCAAAAACTCTCATTGGGAAATAGTCGTAAATTCAAACTTGTTGTCGACAGATTGTGTGTAATCTGCAAAATTTGTATTTGATGGTGAAATTTCAGAACAGAGAAACAATTCTAACCAAAATCGATGAAATTATTAGATTAATTTGCTATTTGCAATAGGTGTTGGACATCTGTTGTTATTGAACAATTAATGTGTGTAAGTTGGTTGATATATCTCCCTATTTTTCTGGGATTATGTTTTCTCAATTGTTTATGTTCCTGTCATAACAGAGTGTCTTTGCCCTTTCCACTGCTTTCTTTCTTATGTCAAAATATTTAATATTGAACGATGTCATAAACAGAGGTCTACTAAGACAACGTGCTAAGGCGAACGCAAAAACTCTTCGTCTTACGATAAAAGAAATATAATTGTGCATTGGAGTAAATATATAAACTTCAGAACCACTGGCTGGGTACTCGGAGAACGGTAATCTCATGACATCAGCTGAACTACAGATTAGTCCCCTCCAACTCACCTGTCTACCCTGATCACCAGGTTGCCCTGGTGCGCCTTGTGCTCCAGGACTTCCCTACAACAAACGACACATCGTAACTTTAACCAAAAATACAAGGCACGATACAGAAAAGACTAGATATGGAAGAGTCTGCTTCCGTGAAGAAAGAGAAATGGAACGTTAAAGTATATTAAAGTTGATCATGTCTATAAAAAACGTTTTAATACAGTGTCATATGTATCGGACACCAACAGCAAAAGAACAAAAGAGAAAACAAAGTGACAACAAAGAACCAAAATCTGAGGGTTTAAGGATTAAAAAATGATATTAACCTTTTTTAAAAATTATCTTTTTTAATGATCTTAACCTTACTAAATGCTAAACACTAATCTGGTTCATGTGAGAGCTTGGTATATATCAGACGACCAACGAACGTTCATCAAGCTCGTAACCTCAGGAAAACGAGTTCTGAGCCCAAAACGGGAATCGAACCTGCAAACTTCTGATGACCGGTGTGACACTCTAACCATTGAGCTACCAAGACTCAGATCTTGAGCTAAGGTGTAGGTTCGTCACATACAGGCAGTATATATGACGAACCTGCACCTTAGCTTACCATCTGAGTCTTGGTTGCTCAATGGTTAGAGTCATTTTTCACGGTCATCAGAAGGTTGCGGGTTCGATTCCCGTCTAGGGCTGAGAAATCGTTTTTCTGAGGCTACGAGCTTGACGAACGCTCGTTGGTTGTCTGTCTTACATTGTAGGGAGACATAAATACAGTTGTAACATAAATGTAATATAAGCGCTGATTGACTGCCATGCGTGCTCCATTTCTCGACGGCAAAAAGAGCGAGAAAACATTGTGTTCTAAATTTTTGGATACGTGGGGAGAAAATAATTTTTAATCAGCGAAATGAAGCTTGGTTTCCATTATTTTAGCTAATTCTATGTTATAAAAGAACTGATTCACGATTTGGCATGCCCTATGAGTCATGGATGCACTTGGGAGAGCACTCAAAAATCTAGAACTAATTTACGCTTTTTTGTGCTCTCCCAATTAACCACACGCATTCATAACTCAATGAAACACGCTAAATCATCAACCATTTCTTTACTATCTTAACATATTTACCTAGGACGGAGACATAAATATTGATAACTAAATCATGCACTAAATGGATTACTTCTTGAGAAAAGTTATCTAAATTAAGCTTCAAAATGGTCGGAATTGGGGTATTCATATATTTTCATGGAGGTTCTCGCACACTGTGTATGTCTTGCTTTCTTCTTTTAACAGCTTATCGGTATTTTCACTTTGTTTTCTTTTGACTGAAACTTACTGGGTTTCCATCTGTTCCGGAGGTTCCACGGTCTCCTTTATCACCCTGGTGCAAAATAAAGCAAAAAAATTGGGTTATATCATTCGGCGATCAGCGATTAAACGGCGAATTTCTTGAACAAAAAATAACGTTTATGATATGAACGTCGTAACTAGCGTCTCCACACAACAATTAACCTTTTCCTGACCGAAGATTTTAATTCCCCTTGACGAGTAAAATCGTCTGAAGCTAACCAGAGTCAAATACTAAAGTCTCCATAGGCCACTGAGAACCTATACGATCAGGAAGGAGTTAAAGAATACAGATCTGCTCCTATTTTTATATGATCTTGCGCACGCTCGTGAAAATAATCTCGAGTGATAGCGAACAAAAGAAACTATAATACAGTTTTGTGGCTATTTCAATTTTGATTGGCTACAAACAGGCAACAAATTCCAGATGACACAAAAAGCTTTAGACAACGATTTTTGCACACAAAACGTCACATATTACATGCAATAGTATTCAAAAATTTAATATTAGTCATCACTTATAGGTTAATCTGAGGAAATACATTCTCTCTTAATTCTAACGATTGAAATTTCAGTCTTTTAATTATCAATTCCTGTCTTTCTTGGTTTGACATTAGGGACCAAACGTCAAGGATTGGTAATCAATCTTTTGCCAAAGCAAAAATTAAAAAGATCATCCGTTTCAATCGATTTTAGAGTGAAAATTAGCTATCCCGCCGAACAATAAATTCTCGAGATTAAAAAAAGTCACTAACTTCCATGACTGAAATTTTCAATCTTTTGAATTAAAGGGTTAATTTGTTGAAAGAGGGCAGGGGCTACTGTAGCTTTCTTCATTCTTACTTTTATATAAACGTGTCAAACGATCTTAATTTTTAACTTCTAAGAGATTTCCGGTTGAAACATCTTTTTCAGGTACATTTTTAGGCAAAGTCAAATATAATAATGTCTTAGTATATATATTTTTATAAGTAATACCACGACATGAGAGACATTTAATCACTCATTTCCCTACATGTCATGGTATTAGTCTGTAATACCACGATGACCGTCGAAATTTACCTTGTATTGTTTGAAGTTCTTTTTGGGATGTTAGTATTGTTCATAGTCGGCGCCAGCACTTGTATTAAATGAGTTGTTTAATGCTTACATTTAAAAGCATTATTTGATGTTTGATCATGCATGTTAATGAGGGAAAATTAGTAAAAGTATGCATGGTGAGGGAATTTAGGGATTAAATCTCCACTCGAGAACAATAGAAACGGAGGTCATCATGGTATTACAAGATGAATCCTCTTTCAATTATATGGTAGTAAATGAAGTAATGTTCCTTTACTTATACGGGATAACCTTTTCGGCTTACTAAACCGTTCTCCTAAGAGGTCTACGCAGGGCCGTGCCTCATGGTTCCAAAATGGCTGCCGTATATCATTATCTTCTGAATCTCAAGAGATTTATGGCAAGGCAGTAACCCGGCGATTGCCATCGAACAGGTTCGGTAATGCTACTGAATTACTAAATACCTTTTGCCCAGCTTGTCCCACTTTTCCTGGTGGTCCTTGTAAACCATTTGCGCCCTTCAAAAAAAGAAAATCCGATTACCAGGTACAAATTGTGCACGTCAGTTCAAATGAAGAATATACAATGGAAATGTTATGCAGAAAATTTGTCAATGCGAAAAACTCATCTGTCTATCAGTAAGGATGCAAAAGCCAATTACCCTAACTGACTTAACAAATACCACTATATACGTAAAAAAACAGGTTGTTACAGTATTGTTGGCTGAAGTAAGATATCATACACGAAAAGTTGTTTCATCAGGACATCCAAACACCGAGAAATTTGTTGAAAACCAAGGCTATAGCCGAATTTTTCATTTACAAACTTTGAGGCGTTTGGATATGCTGATGAAACAAGACTTTCCAGTTTATGAGATTACATCTCAGAAGAATCAGTATTTGAAGAGAAAATCAAGGTGAAAGTTGGCTTAATTTATGTAATTTCTATCTCAGATATCCCAACCACGTCTCCGTAGTGACTTTCTTCGTGTTTTTCTCATGAATTATTAACGAATTTGAAGTCAATGCTGCAACATGACGAACAACGGCGTTCACTGTTTCCACAATGTTGTTAAGCCTTGATGAAGCAACAACGGAATTATAGAACTTATATAGAACCTAAAATTATAGAACAACCATGTTCAGTATTGTTAATATGATTGCTGATATTGCGGACAAGTTGTTACCGCATTGATGGTTCGAAAGTGTCTTAAGAACACTGCTATAAAGGAAGAACAATGTTCTTGGCAACATTGTTCACGGGGTACAACATAACATTGCACACGCCTGTCAACAACTTTGAACACGTTTAGTGTTTTTGCGCGTGTACTAGAAGGCTTTTCGAAATCTTGCTTGTGATGTTAACCTGAGCAACCCATTTTCCATACTCTCTAGGAATTAAATATTTGCATGAAAAGGAAATATCTCAATGCATATAACGTAGTAAAAGGAATCGGATACTAGGAATTGGAAATGGGTGAAAGTCTCAAACCTCGAATTTACAAGTAGAGGGTCCAATCAATTGGGCTAGGAGAGCTAGAATTTTCTTATATTAATATATGAATTTTTTTTTGTTAATTTAATTTTTCCCACCACCTCCCATGAAGGTAAAAGTTTGACTATAAGAAGAATATTACAGATAAATTAATTGCTAATGAATATTGGTTAATGTATATATATATGCGTATATGTATACGTATATGTATATGTATACAGGGGAGTAGCAAGCCATATTTCATTGGTCAGGCCATATGGACAATTATATGGAATATCATCAGAGGTTACAGGAAAACTTGCTAAGCTTGTGGCCATGATGCCTGCTCGTGACAGAGTCCCCAGTGATCAATCGCGATTCATCTGTTGCAGCACCTGCAGCTCATTCAACGCGCGTGGTACACGCGTGTACGTGGCATGTTATTGTTATTATTGCAGACGCGCCTACTTACTGCTCAGTCACGCTCTGTTCGGCCGAAAATATTGGTCAGGCCATGGCATTGTCTTACGTGAGTAGCGTGTTCATTTTGACATATTAAACAAGATGTGATATAAAAATGTTGCCTGGCAAAATAATAAGACTAATTAAATAGAAGTTAGATTGAAAAAGTAAAAATTGACGAGGTGATGAGCAGCCCACCTTCGCTTCCCCTGTCGAAAAACCACGCATTGAAAAAGGCGATACCCAAGTTTGCGTTGAGCAAGATGAAACACTCCGTGAACTTGAGCAAATACTTCAGGAAGACTTGAATGGCGCGCGCATTAGAAAGCGTCAAGAGTGGGCTGAACATGGTGAAAAACCATCCGAACACGTCCTCAGACTGGAGATACAGTGAGGCCAAAAGCGTCGTATATACTTCGTAAAAGACAAAATGAACTCCCTTGTCACCGACAGCACCAAATTCCGACCATCTGGCAGAACTTTTATAAGGACTTATTTTCACCTCAACCTCCCAACAGAGACGATCAGCAGTTCTTTCTGGACAAATTGTCGGAAAAACTGACGCTTAAAGAGGGCGCCTTATGTGGGGGGCAGGTGTCGGAAGACGAATGTTTAACTGCCTTAATAGGTATGAAAACCGAAAAATCTCCGGGCTGTGATGGCCTGGCCTTGGAATTTTACGCTAAATTCTGGAATTATGTTTATTCAGACTTGATGGATGTCTTTAACTCATATTACGATTGCGGAATACTCAGCAACACACAACGCCTTGGTATAATCTCAATTTCATACACTGATCCTGACAACTGGCGTCCGATTTCTTTACTGTACGTCGACTACAAGATTCTTTCCCGTGTTTCAGTCAAGAGACTCTTACTAGTCATTGGCAAGGTAATCTCATCTGATCAAACCTGTAACATTTCCCGCCGTTTCACAGGAGAGAGCATCGCTCTTATTCGTGACTTTACCGAATACAGCCGAAATGAGAGAATGCCTGGAATCCTCATATCACTGGATCCAAAAAAAAACCTTCGACAGAGCTGAATGGCCATCTCTCCATCAAGTCCTGACAAAAATGGGTTTTGGGCCAACCATCCACCGATGGATACAGTTACTTTACACCAATGTAACGAGTTGTTGAAACATAAACGGGTTTTTAACTGATCCATTTAGCGTGTCTCGCGGCATCCGTCAAAGGCGTCCCCTGTCACCATTACTGTATGTACTTCCTGTCCAGCCACTTGCTTGAGCAATTCGTAATTCCTCCAGTATTGTGGGGTTTCCCCATACGAGGGGTTGGTCGAAAAACTGCAAAACTTTCTCAATACGCGGATGGCGCTACTGTAATGGTCATAACCGATTCGTCCGCTACTGCGCTCTTCGCCCTCTTTGATCGTTATGAGTTTGCTAGCGGAGTGAGGCTTAATCCAGCAAATGCTCAGCCCTGTGGCTTGGTCCCCGGACTACATGGACTGACCCTCCTGTTCCCGTGAAATGGTCAAATGAAAAAATTGACTGACTAGACACTACGTTACAAACGGACGGCGATACCGCCGAGTCCTGAAACAAACCAACTCAATGCTTTTACCAAACTTTAAAATCTTGGGAAAATCGACATCTTACCTTTACCGGTAAAACGAAAGTTATCAACATGTTACTTTTACCTCACTTTTGGTAAATTACAAGCTTTTTGGTCATTCCACCAGCCGTTCTTAAGGACATGACAAAGCATACGTGGGACTTTTTTTGGTCAGGGAAACAACCATCAGTAACTCGCCGTGTCATAACCCAACCCAAAGCTGTGGTGGATATGGTGTCGTGGAAATACCAAAGAAAGTAAAGTCTCCCAATTTTATGTGTAAAACGTTTTTTTACAACTGTCGGTCCCTTGTGGAAATTCTTCTATAAATATTAGCTACGTAAAATTTTTGGCACTCCTTTTATCGTCAGGTGATCAACTGTTGGTTGGCAGTCGGCGGTACACGATGTGTTGATGGATCATACAGTATTCA